>CAWUFW010000689.1:1732500-1837500 GCA_963921515.1 Calotriton arnoldi
ACTCACCTTGGCCCAAGTCCTGTCAGCTCTAGTAGTGTTGAGCTTGCAGGACACATGTCCACATTCCCATCCTGCAGTCCCACAGACATTACCTGCGGCTTCATGTAGGCTATGAGCACTTCAAGTTCTCTGTGCTCTCCTTTCGCTTCACCCAGTGCTCCTTGTGTGGTCACAAATATGATGATGGTGGTGGTCGCTGCCCATCCATGGAGGTTGGGAATCCTAGTCTTTCTAGTTATAGGAGACTGGCTACTGAAGGCGGGGGTCATCCCAACCAGTCGTAAGACACCTCCAGATGACGGCCAGTCTGACATATTTGGTTTTCTCCATCAACGTGCCAAAGTCAAACGGGACTCCTTTACAGCGGTTCCCCTTCATCGGAGCCATCCTGGATACGGTGCTTTTCAAGCAATCCTTTCATCTCAACTAGTACAGGATAGAAGGGCTATGATCCCGATATTTAAGCCTTTGACCTGGGTATCCGTGAGAGCGGCTCTGAGGCTTCTGAGCCTCTTGGCCTCCTGCATCTTTCTTGTGCACCACGCTACGTGGCACATCCGGGCTCTGCACTGAGATCTGATGACTCGGCACCAAGGCAACCTCTCCGACTGTATCCAGGAGTCGAAGGAGATTTCGAAAGTTTTGTTGTGGTAGCTACTTGACCGCAGTTGGACCGGCGGCAGACCCCTCTCCCTACTTACCAAGAGCTAACCGTCATGATGGACATACTTAGCTCAAAGCCTTAAAGTCAGAAACTCTACGACAAGAGATTATACACAGTATGGAGGCTAGTTTCATAGAAAATCTTTTCAAATCTAAATATCTATTACCTGGCCATGTAGAAAAAACAAGGTCAGAACCAAGTTGACATCCCACAAGGTTTCATATCTTGGCCTTGGTGGCCTCCTTAACCTGATGCTCTTAAGCACTCTACAAACCAAAGTATTTTTTCTCACCCTCTTGCCATAAATCAGACTGTGACAGCAGAAAATGCGATATGTAGCAGTTAATAGTTCTATAACAAAGGCCCCTATCGAACTGTTCCACCAGGAAGCTAACTTCTTCAACTATAGGCGCTTCTACCGGATCCAAGTTCCTTTACATGCACCAACACACCCAGGTCTTCCAAATTCCTTTATACCTGTATTGGTTTCCTGAAGCCCAAGATTCAGCTCTTCTCGAAAGGCCTGACATTTCTGAAGATTCCCCTGATACTTTCCATGCAAGAAGGTTCAAAGTCCCTCTCTGCACCAGAGGATATTCCTCTTCATCTACTTCTTTCAGCAGACCCTCCATAGCAGGAAGAAGAAATGGAATAGGGTCGCAAGCAAGTTCCAAAGTCATTGGGAACCATGCCTGTGAAACCCAAACCGGAGTAATCAGAATAAGTGAGCAACTCTCTCGTCTCACTTTCTGAAGGTCCCGCTGAATCATTGCGAAGGGTGGGAATGCGTAAGCGTTGGTCCCCTTCCAACTCTGAAGGAATGCATTCACAGCTAGAGCCCCCGGATCTGGCATCCAGCTGTAATATTTCAGTTGAAATGTCAGTCTGCTCCCAAAAAGGTCTATCTCCAACAGACCCCAGATCTGAACATCTACATGGCCCCGCTCGCATGCATCGCCAGACAGCACGACCTCAACATAATCTCCTACGCCGACGACACTCAACTGATCCTCTCCCTCACCAAGGACCCCCTCGCCGCCAAATCCAACCTCCATGAAGGAATGAAGGCCGTCGCCGATTGGATGAAGATCAGCCGACTAAAACTGAACACGGACAAGACAGAGGTCCTCATCCTCGGCTCCAACCCCTCAGCCTGGGACGACTCCTGGTGGCCAACGACACTGGGAGCAGCCCAGACACCCACCGACCACGCACGCAACCTGGGAGTCCTCCTCGACTCAACGCTCTCCATGGCCAAGCAAGTCAACGCAGTCTCCTCCTCCTGCTTCAACACCCTCCGCATGCTTCGCAAGATCTACAGGTGGATCCCGACAGATACAAGAAGAACAGTCACCCAGGCCCTCGTCAGTAGCAGACTTGACTATGGGAACGCCTCTACGCGGGAGCCCCGGCCAAGCTCATCAAGCGACTGCAACGCATACAAAACGCCTCCGCACGCCTGATCCTCGATGTACCACGCCACAGCCACATCACCCCCACCTGAGGAACCTGCACTTGCTCCCCGTCGACAGGAGAATCTCCTTCAAACTCCTCATCCACGCACACAAGGCACTCCACAAGACTGGCCCAGCCTACCTCAACAGACGACTCCTCTTCTACGTCCCCAACCGCCAGCTCCGCTCCGCCGACCTCTCCCTCGCCACCGTCCCTCGCATTCGAAGAACAACCACCGGCGGCAGATCCTTCTCCCACCTCGCCGCCAAGACCTGGAACACCCTTCCACTAAGCCTACGACAGACCCAAGACCTGCTGACCTTCAGGAGGCTACTCAAGACCTGGTTGTTCGACCAGTAGCAGCAACCCCCCCCCGGTTTTTTTTTTTTTCCTCCCCAGCGCCTTGAGACCCTCGCGGGTAAGTAGTGCGCTCTACAAATTCTGTGATTGATTGATCTGAACCAATTTCCTGAAACACTCCTTGTTCAACTTCCAATCTCCGTAATCACTTAAAACTCTTGAATTCCAGTCTGCAGTTACATTTGCCTTCTCAGGCAAATACTTTGCCTACAAGCTGATTTTGTGTTCTAAGCAAAATAGCCAAAGATTCTTGGCTAAATCTGACGGCTCCAAGGATTTTGTTCCTCCTAGGCGATTTATATAGGCCACCGCAAAACATTGTCCATTTTCAATAAGACCGCTCTGCCTTGTAAACAATGTCGGATAATTCATGAGGGCATAAAGATGTGCTGTCATTTCCAAATAGTTTGTGATGCCACTTCTGTTTGACCACAATCTGCCAGTTTCCTGTACATCCAAGCGTGCACCCCAACCCGTTGGACTCGCAAACGACTCCAGAATGAAGTCTGGTGAATAACCAAAGCTTGCCTGGCCATTCCAGGCATCTAAATTCTCCAACCACCAAACCAATTCCACCTTCGCTTCTTGATCTAGCGATATCCTGTCCCCATACCGTAATCCTCCCCTAAGGGCCCCTGTCTTTATCCTTTGCAAAACACGAACGTGTAAAGGGCCAAGAAAAATTGCCTAACTAGAAGACAGTAGACCTAATTTTATTTGAGAAGTTTTATATAGCGCTGGCTAGACCCGGAGGTATCAGAGCGCTTTACATAAGGATCAGAGCATTACAGGTTACAAAATTACATCAATTACAGGTTTCAAAGACATAAAAGAAAAACAAAAAACATGAGATGCGGGGGAGGGAAGGAAACTCAACGGGGCGGCGAGTAAAACAGTGTCAGATGTCCGGCTGGGTAGGTGACGGCCTAGGGGGTGAGCCAGAGCCTGACTCCTCTATAGCTGCATAGGACAGCTCCACTGGGCATCGGCCAAGGTTGTTCGGGCTCCGCGGTAGGTACAAACTGTTTTGGTGTCCGCCCAGGGGGCGTCGTCAAAGTTCCATCAAAAGGTGCCGGTCCAGATGTCACGCGCGAATCGGTTGGATTTCAGCTGTGGATATTTCCCTCATCCACTCTATTAGAAAGGATTTAGAGGATGGCTGCCATCTTGGGGTCAGGCACGTTTCATAGTTCAAGCTTCCGGTTCCTTAATTCGGTCTGGCTCCAGGGCCTGCACCTCCTTACTCCCTGAGGCCTTTCTGTAGGTTCATGATAAACATCTACTTCTTGATATGCCTGTTTCCCCCTCTCTGGTGAGCCTAGTATTTTGGCTGCCATTTTAAAGTCAGGTGCGGATCTCTGACCTGTAGTGTCTTAATCAGTATTCTCCCTGGATTCCTGCAGCAGGGGCGATGGGGACACGGTGCAGCCCCAGAAGCTCTCAGGACCTCAGCGCCTCCGCAGTCCCCCAGTACAGCAGCCCCGAACTAGGCCGGCAGCGCGGCTGCGTCTCCCCACAGTCATGCAGCTGTGAGCCGTTTGGCTACGCGACTCACGCCTCCCCCTCCGCCCCCCCTCAGCTCAGGAGCCCCCGGCATAAGTTCCCGCTAGGCGCCCAAGAGTCCGAGCCGCTCTCACCTCTCTAGTGAGAAGACCGCAGATGACAGTGAGTAATTACGGGATCGCTCGTCCGCGATTCTCTGGTCAGCTGCCACTCCATCCCGGCCGCCTCTTCTACAAAGTAGCCCGCCGGCTCTTCCCCTGCACTGCCCGGTTTCTCCCACTGCACCGGCGTTCTTCCTCGCGGCTACGAATCTCGCATATACCACTCGGCTGCAATGAGGACCGACCCCCGTTGTTCCGCTTCCCTCGGTCTGATCCTGGGCGGACGCTGGAGCAGTCACCGCCGCTCCTGTAGCGTTATCTCCAGCCTCGCACCAGTCATCCGGTTGAAACACTTCTGGGCGTCCTTGGACCCCTGCTCCGGGACCCCGACCAGTCACTCCACTTGTTCGGCCTCAGCGCGGCCTCTCCCCGCCATCTTGCTGCGATTCTGTCCGGCCCTCTGACGGTCACCAGGACGTCCTCCGCTGATCGCTGTCGCCCCAAACCGGCACCCCAGGCGTCTGGTTACTCCCCACGGCCAAAGAAGGGGCACCGGGACAGCCAGACCCCCAGGATCCATCTGTTTGAAGTTCGACGCGGCGGAGCTCCGTAGGAGAGCTATTGCACGGGCGCCATCTTGCCGATAGAAGCTAAAAGTCTTGTTAGCTCTGAGTTAAATAATCCTGTTTGAGAACATATCTTATTTCTTTCCAAATCTTGGTTATCATCTTTAGGGAAGAAGCAGAACCACATTGACTGTATCTGTTGTGAACCCTAAAAGCTCCAGAGACCGTGAAGGGACAAGAATGGGTTTTCCTTGTTCACTATGAATCCCAAATTTTCCAGTAGGGATTTGACCATGTCCAAATCTCTCAATGCTTGAGGTTGGCATTGGGACATGATCAGAATATCGTCCAAATAAATGATCATGCCGACGCCTCTTTCTCTCAGGAAGCGACAGCCCTCATTACCTTGGTGAAGCACCATTGTGCTGAAGAAACACCAAAAGGAAGTGAACTAAATTGGTTAAGTTGATTCTGCCAGGTGAATTGAAGGTGAGGTTGGCATTTGCTCGCCATGGGAGTTGTAAAGTAGGCGTCCTTCAGATCCAACTTTACCTATTAATCATTCTTCAGCAACAAGTCTCTTAACAGATGGATCCATTCCATCTTGAAATGTCTGTACACTAGGAATCTGTTTAAGTACCTTAGGTTTATGACAAGTCTCCATTCCTTGTCTTTCTTCTCTATCAGAAAGAGTACTTACGAATACTCTGCTTTTGTTTTTCACTTCTACAATGGCCTCTTTCACCAACCTAGATTTTACCTGCTCTACTACTTGATCTGCATTCCAGGTCATCTCCCTTGGAGCAGTAATTTGCAAGGGTGTTTCCGAGAAATCTAATCTAAAACCCTGGACTGTTTCTAAAACCCATGGATCCTGAGTAATGGTTTCCCACACATGGGTAAAATGTTTGAGGTAGACCCCCACTCTTCCTTGGGAAGATGAAGTAGAAAAAAATCATTGTACCCTGATATCTGGAGGGACCTTGGCCTTTATTTCCTCTCGCACATTGATAACGGCCTCTTTGGGGATAAAAGACAGATGCCCCACCGGCTTTATAGCCTCTGCCATATCCTCTCTGCTTATAACTTGTGAATTGGGACCTTTGGAAACCCCGTCCAGCAGAAAGTCCCTTTATGCTGACCTGGCCAAAAACACCTTCGCTGAAGTGCCTGTGCATATTGCTCTGAGATTTGTTGAGGGCAGTGAAGGTTGCTACATAATTTCCCAGGCTCTTAACAATATCTTCGCCGAAGAGTAGGCCCTTACAGTTTTCTTTTGCTTCTTTTTCAACTAAATCCCCCTTCTTGGGGTTGATCTTTATCAGGATTGCCTTGCATATCTCTGCATTTAGTCCTGCATTAGTGTTCCTAAGGAGAACCATTGAGCACTGGCTCCAGACTCTCAGGAGGTCTAATGGAAGCCCCTTAATGTACACCTTTTCGGACATGTCAATTAATCCTTGCCAGAGGGCCCGCAACATAGAGGAGGCGATCTTGGCATAGTTTGAGGGATCTCTCAAGCCCCTTTCTGGGGTCTCTGCCCATCTTGAAAAGAAAGGTTATTAATTCTGTGTCCAAGTTCGGTGTAAGGCATACTTTGTCATGCATAATTGGCTTCGAACATTCAGCATTGAGGACAATCCTCACTTCCTTCTCCAGTGGATTCCTGATCCACCTCTCAATGAAATAGCCCACGTTCAAGTGGCCACCACTCAGCACTTCTGGGATGTTTAATATTATGCAGCGAGAACATTTCTTCTCCTAGAAGGTTTTTCACGACATCTTTAGAGGTAGAAGGAACAGTATCCTTACTGAAGAGGTCATCCCCATCAGCATCTCCTTGATTGATATCAAGTACATACTCATCATACAGCTCCTCATCATCTCTCTGGAACTCCTCCTCTACAAACTCAATTGCTTGAGTGTCCATGACTTGTGTGCTGATAAGGGCACCCAGTATCATTGTGCTGCATTGGACACCTCTTTCATGCCACAGAGGACACCAATCCCTTTTGAGATGCTTGAACCTCCTGTCCTTTTTGAGGTGCTTCGACCTCCCATCCTCTTTAAGGGTATGGACCTTGGTCTTGCTTCTTTTCTTACCTCCTTTATCCCCAGTATGGGTGTCTCCCTCCGAAATAGATCAGAGCCTGTTATTTCTTTTGTTTTGCATAGCTTGGTCAATGGTCTTGCATACACAGTTGAGCATTTCATGTTGAATTAGTTTTATAATGATTCCCTCTGGGACCTCAGGAGGTTCTCTCTCCTTGTTGGGCATAATGTAAGGAAGGGCAAAGTAAATAGGGCTCTATAAATAATATAGGGGCAAAGCTCTGTAAATATGGCTCTATGATTATTAAATCGCCAAAGCTACTAGAGGAATAACTAGAGAGATTAGGCAAGACAATCCATATTTAGTAACTAGTAGTAAAGCAGGAATGCAATAGTGAGTTCTGCCGGCCGGTCAGCTGTCCGTAGAGATACTGTAACTGTCAACTGCCAGTGTGACGCGTTAGTATCTCTCGACGGCAGCTTAGATTAGTGTTAATGAATGGGACTGAGCCCAATCCAAATGGTGACGAGATCTTGCATTGAGACGGCGAAGCCGACACCCAGTGCTTTCCTTGAAGGTCTTTCCCGATGCATCACACCCTCCTAGACGTGTCAGCCGGGTCTGGCTGATTGAGGAAATGCCCCGAAAATGGCTAGCTGTAAGCCTGCCGCGATGCAGACAGCAAGGGGAACCCGCTGTAAGCCGATGGCCAGTGGCACACGGCTGGCAGCTCCCGGCGTATAGATAACCTGGCCCGTTTGAAGAGCGGGCAGTGACAGCAGTTACTGCTATGGAAGGGAAGCAAGCATGCACCTAAATAGGCGAAGGCGCCCCACAGCAACCGAAAGGATCCAGGGTACCAGAAGCGAGCGTGCCCTTCAATAGCTGGAAGATGGTTGAAACAAAACTGAAATATGTTCAACAGGTACCGGATGATTGTAATGATGTAAAATAAAGATAAAAGTGGGTGTTTCCATAGATTGGAAACCAAAATAAACCGAAAGAAGTAAAGGCAACTCCAGTAACAGTATCAAAGAATGATAAAATAAAGAGCTACTTTTCTGAGCGAGGAGCAGCATTTAAAAGAGGAGGATAATTCCGTGCATGGACTACGTATATGTTGTGAATGTTCTATTGTAGATTTCCTTTGACTTAATACGGAACAGAAATCCGTATTGGTTTTGAGGCAACCATTACTTGTATTGTAATATTGGTCTGTAATGAGTATCTCTGGGTGCTCTCATAATAGTTTCTGTTTTAAGCTTTTTGCTACATATTTGGAGAGGTTAGTTGGGGAATTTATTTTGAAGGAGTTGGAGGGGAGTGAGTCTGCTTTAATAAGGCAATTGGAGGATGCTTTTTGAAAGTTGGAGGAAAGCAAGGCGGTGAAGAGAGACGGCACAAGTTCTCTTGAGATGACTCCTTAGAGCAGCAGATTTAATTGAGGTAGCCTCTGAATGGTGTGGAGAGAAGAGTAGTAAAATGACCCTGTCCTGTAACAGTGCAGCACTAACACGATCTGTAATTTTGATGCTAAGGCCTAGCGATTTAAGGGGTAACCTGTGCTCCTTGTGAGGATAAATAATGAGGTAGTATACTGGACCGAGGATATTGAATGCTACAGCCACATTTATGTTGTCTTTTCATAGACATTATAGCCTTCACATTGATGATCTTACTGAACTCGCATTATTAGACATTGATAGGCTGGGCATATGTTTTATTTCAGGAATGGTGGACCCATCTTTGGCTGAATGAAGGCTTTGCCTCATGGATCGAGTACCTTTGTGTGGATCACTGCTTCCCAGAGTATGATATCTGGACTCAGTTTGTGTCTGCTGATTATACTCGTGCCCAGGAGCTTGATGCCTTAGATAACAGTCATCCCATTGAGGTGAGCTCAGCATTTTGCTATTTATACCTTTTCTGTTTGGGTGAACGAGTGCATGTTCATTGTGAGGAGATATTGAAATACAGGGTGGCATTTGCTGTGACTTGCAAGAATTTGCACAATGCCTTATGATATGCATTTTGTCCCTATTGCCCGTGGTTTAGGGGAGTGATATGCCAGCAAAGAGAGCTTAATGGTCTCGCATAGGAGATAGTGTTGTTTTGGCAGTTCAGTCTTACATAAGAGGCCACTATTTAACTTTTCAGATGAGCATATCCATGTTGAATCCACAATTGAGAGCAAACTTCTTGGTTTTTCTCATTAGAAGCATTATAGTATTAATCACTTGTACAAAGTTTTGCTTCATTTTGAGAGGATTTCGAGTGGAACACTCTAGGAAAAGAAAGTATATCTGGTTTGAGACTCAATCGCTTTATATTAGCTTTTCTTGTTCATGTTTCTGCGATAACCTCAGGTCAGCGTTGGCCATCCTTCGGAAGTGGATGAAATCTTTGATGCCATCTCATACAGCAAAGGTGCCTCCGTCATACGAATGCTGCATGACTACATAGGGGATCAGGTAAAAACACATCCATATGAAGCTACTGTATTCTCAGACATAAATTACAATGTGTAAATTTCCTGCATTTGTTCACGTTTGTAATATGTTTCTACCTGGAATTTGCTGTGTTATGCTTTGGTCTGGGTTCATTCCTCACTTTATTTGTATGAGGTGCTGAGGTGATGTACCTTATTTCACTGCTGCTTGTGGAAATGGGTGCCGAGGACTATGTATTTTGTTCATAAATCTTGCTATTGGCTGGGGAAAGTTAAACTTGATTTTCAAGCTCACTTCTGTGAGAAGCTTTTTGGACATTTTTCTTTATTGTAACAAGATGTCCATCATAAAAGTAAAATACCTACCTTTCTTGGAGTCTCATACCAGTGACAAGGTCCACAAGACGAAGACTAAATTGGACTCTCAAACTGTAAAACCTCTTCACCGAACTCCAGATAAAGGCTTTGTAGTAGCTTAAGGATTCTTCCAACAGAAAGTTCAAACAACAAAAATCTGCAAAACCTAATATCCATGAAAGACAAAGGTGACAGTCTTCAGCTGCTCTTGGTAAGCCACAATGTAGCAGCAAACAGTGACTTTTGAGCTTTCACCTATATGCACCACAATTGGTGGGGGGCATCTTCCACAGCATGACAGACTACAGATGGTTGCCAGATGTTGCGCCGAAAGATTGTCCTGGACTAGCTGTTCACAATGTTTCTGCTCTTTAGTAGACAGAAATAGAAAATCTCTACCGAACAAAGCCGTATTTGCCAGCTGCTTTCTAGTAAGAAACAGATGCACAAAGGGGATTTCCAGTCCTTCACACACTTAAAGACAGTAAATGGGTGAATATGGTGAGAATACAGGGCCTGCATCAGAACTAGTCTCATCTGCAGTAGGGAGACTGGATGTATGCAATCGACCTTCAGAATGCATATTTCCATCAAGAAGATGAGCGTGACAACCACCAGTTCTGAATACCCTCCTTTTCTTGTTCTTTTTCCAAATGCATGGTAGTCTTTATTGCTTACGTTTAGAAGTTTAGAAGAATGAAAACATTTATCTAGCTGTACTTGGACTGATGGCTTCTGAAAGCCATTTCTCTTGGGGGGGGGGAGGAAATACAAAATTTTAAAGTGAAGCCTGAAAGCCTTAAGTGAAAGGCTATAGAAACGTCTTAGCAAGTAAACTTTAGCCCTAGTGGAGGCTGTATTGGTCATGAATTGCACATGTGTATACTTCCGAAAACAGGTTGTCCCATATACATCATAAATGCCCATTTCTCTTGAAAGAGCCATGCTTTCTCCACCTTTAGTGTCCCTCTAGCATTGCTGCATATGAAGCCTCTGCAGTGATGCCTTTAAGATCAGTGTCTGCCCAAAATCTAGGATCTGGAAAGATGTATTTTAACCATTAGGAAGGTCTTTTTTTCATCTCCTGTTAGTAAACCCATGTTGAAGTTGTCATGGTTTTCAGAAATAGGTTGCCACTCAGAGGATTATGGCAGAATCCCACATGCTTGCACAGTACTCTTGTGAATCAGATCCAGCTTGCTAATAGCTGCCTTTTCTCTTGTTGGAGACTATAATGATACAATTAGACTGTAAATAAAAAATTAAAAAATAAAATTATCTCTGTAAGGAATGAGGTCCAAGTCCTTTCAACAGAACCTGCAGATCACACCTATCTGTTCCCCCAGGTGACAGAAATGTGAAACTGGACCACTAAATCTGAAGTGTTTCATAGGAGTAAAAGTGGGAAATTAGCAGTAGTGTCATAGGAAAAAGCTTTTCCGGTGGGGGACCCCACAAACAGCATAAAGTGCATAATGCCTATGGATTTGTCTGGAGATCGAGAACGCTTCCTTTAATGGAATGCCATTTTGATCAGCTGGTAAGCGGCTTTATTTATGACCCCCTTCCTCAATTTGCTTTGTGATCTTTGGTGCCACTATCGGGGTGCTGGCCAAATCACCCAAGCACTACATATTGTAGGTTGTACTTGTCTAGATGAATCCATTAGAGAATTGATGTTCAGCACGAGTGGTAGAGAGCGGGTCTGATGGTGCACTAGCCCTCGCAACCAGACAAGGGTTGGCGCAAGCTGCACCAGTGTTGGTCAGTGATACCTTGGTGGTTGCTATACTGGTCCCCACATGATTTTCCTAGTTGTCAGTATTTTATTTAGAGCATCCAGAACGGAGTTCAAGTTGAGGAATTATGACGTCATTAAGGCAACACTTGCACAGGGGAGAATCAAGTGGAGATTGAGTCCTGAGCATATGAACCTCCAGTACTGAAAGATACTCCTGAGATCCTACCAGAGAAACTGATGGCACTACTTTTTCTGTTTCATCTGAATATGTAAGGAGAAGGAGGAGGGTTTGTACTTGATTATGCAAGATCTAAACAGGGTTTTGTTCCCAGAGATTCCCCAGCTCTTGGGACCCGTTTCCTGAACTGTGCTAACTACATAAGTTGGAAACAAGTTGTGCAAAACTCTGTTAAGGACTGTATTGCAATCCTGTGTTTTTTGCATGGATGATGGCTACCCTTACCTAGAGCTCAGTGAGGGTGATGTCCATACATGATGGTGATAGTCTGCGGTAAATGAGGCCTGGCTACCTCAACAACAGGATGATTTGGCCTGTACCTCGTCCCCAAGACAGTGTACTTTGACTCTTTTTTTCCTTACCTAACCATGAAATTCAGTATTCCTTAAGGGACTGTTTCATGTTCCGCTATGTAGCACACAGACGCAAAGCACCGGCATGCATTGATGACTGTTCACCACATAAAAAACAGAAGTGTTAAAGGTCAGCTATTGCAATCTAATACTGACATATTGTGTACATCTTAAAGCCTTGTGCCATAATCTAGCTAAACTGAAAAAAGTAGAGAACTGAGATAAAAGTTTTAAAAAAAATGTATAGAGTGCCTAAGCCCCACATTGGGTTTTACTGAGCTTGAGAATCAGGTTCCAGTCGTCCTCGTTGAGCTGAAAAAGGGTATTTTGCATGGACACACATAGGTGTAGGGAGGGTTTGTTACTTATGACCTACACACACATGCATGAGTTACCAGCTTTCTAAACTGCTTTTGATGGTTTTCTTGAGGTGGCAGGGTACCACAAAGTTCAGAATGTTAAAGAATCAGGACACAAGAGTTTGGCTGTTTATTAAGGAGTAAGTTTGCAGTAATTTGGTCAATCTTGAGCACCCTGAACTTTCCTATATGCCATTCAGTGCTGAAAAGGTAAATCAAATCAAAGCCACTGGCAAGTCGATCATGTTCTGCAGCTGGATATGCATTCTTTAAGGATGGCTCTATGCCATCCCAAGTGCTTCAGTGGATCCCATGCTGTAGTCCTCCTTCGTATATCTTTATTTTGGTGAAGAATCTCTGAAATTGTGTAGTCATCATGTCCGCTCCCAGCTAGGTGTGTATATATAACATGTGATTGTCCCTGATATTTGTAAAAAGTAGATTCTATGCTTGTCTGAGATCCCATAACACCATTTTTATTTTTGTTTTTTTCTGTAGTTTACAGTGAACCAAATAAACTGACAACATGCCCAAAAGGGTAACATTTACTTTTTTCAAACCAAAATGCAAATTAAATCTGTAAATTTGGTGGAAAAGACCATTCCAGAAAGCATGTTTTCAGAGGTGACTCAATGCAAATCTTACACTTTTTAGAAATTAAACCCTACCTTCTTTAAGAATTTTTGAAGACTCCACTATCTCACCATGGCCTGCATTTTTTGCTCTGAGGAAGTTAAATTTTGGTTTATTTGCAGCTTTTTGGCTACTAACGCCAACATATTTTGGGTTTTTGACTTTCTCTCAACATCGAAGGACTCATATATATATTATATATATATATCTTTTTATTCCCTTTCCTTATAAAAAGTGTCTATTTCCCTCATTTCTTTTTTTGTGGGCGGTGTTTCACCTTCATGTACTAGTCTCCCTTCTTATATAGTTTAGCTCACTGGGCAATAAATCCTTCTCCGGAATTTCGCTCTGAATAAGTAAATGAGTTTGTTGGGTGGGGTATGGTGGAGAGAAGTGGGGAGTGCTTGATGCTCGCATATGTTGAATATTATACAACCCCAGGCTGGCCTTTTTTGCCAAATCCCTATGCTCACTTATTGGACCCTTAAGTCATTAGTTCTCCAGTATTGGATCTTCACATGCTTGAATCATTCCCCGTCATCAAGGTTGGAGACACGGTACCTTCTAGAGCAGTAGAAATAGTCAACATTGCTTATAATGGCAAAAGACATTAACTTTAATAGTTCATCTACATCATTTGTAAAGAACCAAACTCCAGCCAATCGGGCGATAGCACCCTTTAGAACACTCCTTGCAGAGGCATCTTCCCTCAGATTTTCTACCGAATGTCGTGTGAAGAAAGTCTTGCTGAGCGCTGCTCAGTTCTTAAGCTACTACCCTGATGTCGATCATCCAGATTATTTCTGCTGTTCCATTTCTCAATGCCCAGCACTAACATGTCAGAACCATTGAAAAAAGGGCTTTTCAGACCTTGTGGGACCTGTGGAAAGAGGCAACATTCTGAAGACTCTCACAAGAAGTATATCTACTGCCTTCATCCTGCCCACAAGGTAAATGACTTTAAAATCTGTTGGACCTTTTCATCTAAAACGCTCAAAGATAGAGAGGGGAGGCTGTTATCCAGTATTGGGGTATCTTTCATAGATTCACATGCCTGAATCATTCCCCGTCGTCGAGATGGGAGTCCCACGGTAAAAAATTCAAGCAGTGCCTTAAATCCTTAATAGGCTATAATGGCCCTAGGCCATCTCATTAGTAGCCTATCCATGACCTTTTAAAAAAAAAAAAAAAAAAAAAAGGGCCAAATGTTGGCATACAGCCAATCAGCTGTTAGCACCCTCTAGAACACTCCCAGCAGGAGCCAGTTCTCTTCAGATTTTCACCGCACGTCATGTGGAAGGGAGTCTCCCTGAGTGCTGCTCAGTTTTTTCTTCTACTCAACAATTCTAGACATGTCCCGGCTGTTACCTCCTCAGTGATTTTCGAGACTCTTCATCATCGCTCCTCGGCTCGGCCTTTGCTTCCTCATGTCCCAGGCCTTCTCGAACCTGCTATGCAGACCTTTTTGACACCGGCATCGGTGGGAGCTGTTCCTTCCCGAAAATAGCCAAAAAGTACAAGGCTCCGGACCAAGATCCTTTGTTCCTTCGATCGGATCCTCCTCCGGATTCCATCATTGTGGCGGCGGCTAGAAATTCGCACTCATCTATGTCTTCCTCCTCAGCGCCTCCGGATAAGGATAGTAAACTGATGGACTCTTTAGGTAGAAGGATGTGCAACACTTCAGCTTCTATCATGAAGGTCTCCAGTGCCTCCTCTCTGCTGGGGAGGTATGAAAGATCCTTGTGGGATTCACTGGGACGTTTTGCAGACAAACTCCCAAAAGAGGACCAGCAAGACTTTCGAGAAATTCTGCAAGAGGGAGGTCTAGTGGCTAATCAGGTGATTAGTGCTTCCGCTGACTCATCCGATCTGGCTGCCCACGGATACTCCCATGGTATCTGTTCGAGGCGTTCTGCTTGGTTACGCTTGACTGGCCTCAAACCCGACGTCCAGCGGAAGATAACCAACCTGCCTTTCAACGGTTCTTCTCTCTTTGGGCCGCATGCGGACGAAGAAATGGCGAAGATGAAAGCAGAGCTGGACACGGTGAAAGCTGTGGGTCTCGAAAAACTGAAGGAATTTCGTAGGTGCTCCCGCCCCTACGATAAACGCCCGTTCCAACAGAGGGTTCAAACCCCTCAATGGTCGGCTCAGGGCCAACAGCAGCAGAGGTCTCACTTCCACCAACGGAGACCAGGAAGAGGAAGAGGGACCAATAGACAGCAGGCCTCTACCTCAAAGCAGCCATCAAAGCAATGAGGGAGTGCTTCCTCTAAACACGTGTGCCACTCCGGTAGGAGGAAGTATCGCATTACATCTGGAGGAGTGGAGAAACATAACCATCGACAAATGGGTGTTGAATATTGTTCAAAATGGATACTTGCTACGGTTCAAGATCCCACCTCCATCGGTTCCTCCAGACGGACGAGTCCGCTTGTGTCATCACATTTTACACGAGGAGGTAAACGGTCTTCTACAGAAAAAAGCCATAGAATACGTCCCTGTTCATCAGAGGCGCCAGGGATATACTCTCGATATTTCCTGGTCAAAAAAAGAGGTCCGACAGTAGAATTCAGACCAATTCTGGACTTGCGCATCTTGAACAAATACATCCGCAAAGAGAAATTTCGAATGCTTGCCCTGCACCAGATCTTTCCCCATCTACATCAAGGAGACTGGATGTGCTCCATAGATCTGCAGGACGCTTATTTCCACATTCCAGTGTCCAGAAAACATTGAAAATTTCTCAGTTTTCAAGTTGCTCTACCTCACTTTCAGTTCCGAGTCCTACCTTTCGGACTGAAGTCAGCCCCACGGACTTTTTCAAAGTGCATGGCAGTGGTGGCAGCTTTTCTCCGCAGACGCAAAATATTCGTTTACCCGTATCTGGACGACTGGCTTCTGAAGAGTTCAACTCCTTCCCTGCTTCAGTCTCATCTTTCCTACAGTCTCCAGTTAATGAACAAGTTGGGTCTACGAGTCAATTTCAAAAAATCGATTCTCAATCCGACCCAGAACATTCACTACCTAGGGTCGTCGCTGGACACCGCGGAAGCAAGCGTGTGTCCTTCGGCGGAGAGGTTTTCATCAATCAGGATCAAATGCCGAGAACTCCTGCGGACTCACCATCCAACAGTCCGACAAGTGTCCCCTCTCCTGGGTTCCATGGCTTCCTGCATCTTCATAGTTCCCAATGCCAGATTGCACATGCGTCCCCTGCAGCAAGCTCTGGAAGACCAGTGGGTGCAAGCATCGGGCAGCTGGGAGGATCGGATCACTCTGCCCCAGTCTGCCAGGGACTCCATCGTGTGGTGGACAAAGCGTATCACATCTAATGAAAGGTGTTCCCTTCCATCAAGAGACTCCGACTCAAACTATAGTGACAGACGCCTCCCTGCAAGGTTGGGGCTCTCATATGAATCACCTTCAAGTGCAAGGGCTATGGTCGGACACAGAAAGGGGATACCATATCAATTTTCTGGAGTTGAGGGCTGTCCAACTAGCCCTAAAATCCTTCTTTCCGTCTCTTCAGTCCAACTCCCTCTTGATTCAGACAGACAACACCACGACGATGTTTTATCTGAACAAACAAGGAGGCACCAGGTCCAGAATTCTGTCTCAGGAGGCACAAGCCATTTGGAAGTGGCTTCTGGCACGGCATCTCACCATCACGGCTGTCCATGTGCCGGGCGTCCTAAATGTACAGGCGGACTTCCTAAGCAGAGAGTTCGTAGAAGCGCACGACTGGGTGCTAAACACCGAAGTGGCTCAGGATATCTTTTAAAGATGGGGTGTGCCGGACATAGACTTGTTCGCAGATGCAACAAACGCCAAATGCCCCGTCTACGCGTCCAGGTATCACCAACCAGGTTCAAGCGGGAATGCTCTGTTGATAAGATGGTCTCAGAGCTTACTCTACGCTTTTCCTCCACTGCCTCTCATTCCAGCAGTGATCACGAAGTTCTACAAGACCAACTCCAGGATGGTTCTGATCGCTCCGGAGTGGCCACGCCAGTGGTGGTATCCGGATCTTCTACAACTTTCCGAAGTTCCGCAACAGAGATTGCCTTGCCGTCCGGACCTACTATCCAAGAGCCAGGGGAGAGTGTTTCACCCCAACCTTCCGTCCCTCAGGCTGACAGCATGGCTCCTGAAGTCTTGCAGTATGGTCACTTAGACTTGCCAGCGGACTGTATGAACATACTTAAGGAAGCGAAAAGACCTTCTACCAGGGTTTCCTACGCTTTCAAGTGGAAACGTTTTTACCTATGGTGTTTGAATAATGGTCATGACCCAGTTAGAGGGCAGGAACAGGTCATTTTGCCGTATCTCTTACACCTGGCTAAGTCGGGCCTGCAGTTTACATCTATCAAGGTACACTTAGCAGCAATAACGGCATATAGAAAATCACCTTCACAGGGTTCTTTTTCAAAATGCCAGTGGTGAAAGATTTTCTTGAAGGGTTAAAAAGGTATACCCACCAGTACGAGCCCCTTCTCCTCCTTGGGAGCTCAACGTGGTCCTTACCAAACTGATGGGCGCACCTTTTGAACCAATACACAAGTCCTCCTTGCAGCACTTGTCCTGGAAAGTGGCTTTTTGGTTGCGATCACGTCGGCTCGTAGAGTCCGCGAGATACAAGCATTATGTTGTAAGGAACCCTACACTGTTTTTCACTCAAATAGGGTTGTTCTCAGAACTCATCCAAGTTTTCTGCCGAAAGTGGTTTCAGATTTCCACATTAATCAGGTTATCACTTTGCCTACCTTCTTCTCTAATCCTTCTACACCTCCTGAAAGGGCCTTACACTCGTTAGACCTTAAGAGGGTGTTGAAGTTTTATCTGGATAAGACCAAGGTAATAAGAAAGACGGACCGCTTGTTTGTCAACTACGGCCCCATTAATACAGGATTGGCATCCTCTAAAAGGTCTATTTCAAGATGGATAGTCTCCTGCATATCTCTAGCCTATCAATTAGCTAATAAGTCTCTTCAGGGAAAGCCTAAAGCGCATTCAACCAGAGGAAAGGCATCTACTACGGCCCTCCTCAGGAACGTCCCTATAGCAGAAATCTGCAAAGCAGCTACATGGCGGTCTGTTCATACTTTCTCTCGCCATTACTGCTTAGATTCAGATGCTCAGGAGGATGCCCAAGTGGGACAAGCCTCACTGAGGAATTTATTTGCTTAATGTCATGTTAAGATCTGTTTTTTAATACTATTTGCTCGTCCGCGAGGTAGTGGGTATGGGCTTGCTACTCTATTCAGTGCTTATGACTATTGATGAGTATCCCCTGGAAGAGAAGGATTAGTTACTTACCTGTAATCCTAGTTCTCTTCCAGGGGTATACTCATCAAAGTCATAAGCAACCCTTCCGCCTCCCCGGACGAGCATTTTTTAGTAATTGCTACAAGTTAGTACACCGTGCAAAAAGAACTGACCTAACTGTCACCTGTGGTGCATGATGGGAGCAGAGGGTCTCCTGGAGGCCTTAAAGGCAGTGTCCAAGTTCTTGGAAGCCTTAAAGGCAAGGTGCCAGTGTTTTACTGTACGGTGATATTTATTCAGCTATGCAGCCTATGGGCCAACTGCCTGCTATTACACGTTTTTTTCTCTGAAAATAAAGGTTTTCTTGCATAACACTATTACAGTGTATGTTCTCTATTACAGAGTGTATATAGGAGATTGTCTGTACAGGGAAAACCTTTGTAATTTTGGCATTTTGCCTTATTGGAATTTGTTAGGCTGCATATTTATGTATTTATATACATGTATATATGTATGTCGCGGAAGTGCTATGCACTTGTGATCCCCCAACATACTCATATATATATATGTATATTTCTATATGCTCCGGGATCCCGCAGGTGGGCGGGGATAATTCAGTGCTTATGACTTTGATGAGTATACCCCTGGAAGAGAACTAGGATTACAGGTAAGTAACTAATCCTTCCAAACCACAAAACAACAGTCTCGTTCTTCTGATGAAGAAGACAGAGCTTCAACATCCAACAAGAGGGCTAGATCTCAGGATAGATCCTCAGGTGAGGGGGAAGAAACATTTTAAATCTTCCAAGGAAAGGGCTTCAAGTAAGGAGAAGGCTGCCAAACATTCTTCTGAACCGGAGTTGTCTGGGCCCTCTACACCTGTAAGGAAGGATAGAGATCGCCCTAGAGTTTCATCTTCTGATCCTGTAAGTAAAAAATCCCTGAAGAAGCCATTGTCGACGTCAATTTCTCTCGTCTGCGACGATTTGTGTGACATCGTCGACGCCATCGTTGACGGCTACAGTTAAGAGGACGGCGATTCAGTCTCCTCTCCTCTCTACAAGAGTCTCCATCTCGACGAAAGCTCCATCGTCGTTGAAGACTGTCGACGCTCCTCCGTCGTATACCATTCCGTCGTATACCATTCCGTCGTATACCATTCCGTCGTATACCATTCCGTCGTATACCATTCCGTCGTATACCATTCCGTCGTATACCATTCCGTCGTATACCATTCCGTCGACTACCATTCCGTCGACTACCATTCCGTCGACTACCATTCCGTCGACCACGATGGCACCATCTACCACGATGGCACCGTCGACGACGAAGGCACCGACGACGACTTTGTCGACGAAGGAAGTTCCCTTGCCTATTGTTTCTGCACCGTCAACGCCCCCGTCGACGAGAATTACTCAGGTTACCAGAGTAACAGACATTTTTTACACCCGCCTATGCAAGATTATAGCAAGGTGTCACCTTTGCTTCAATCGCATCTGTTGGAAGGGTACGTTGAGGAAGATGATGATGATGATGATAACTGCCTCTATGGGATAGCTCACAGTCCATCTGAGCTCCATGTAAAGTGCCAGGAGGAGGATGAGGAGGAGGACGATTATCAAGACGAGGCACATTATTACCAACAGTGGTTTATGGATCCACGGCATAGCTATCAGTTTGACTTCCGTCAAGAACCGCGCCCCAGGGATATGGCCCACCTGCCGCCTTCATTAATCGAGGACCTACAAGCCATGTTGGCGGATTATAAGCATAGGTTCCCTCCTCAACCAAATCAATCTGTAAACCAAGTTCCTCAAGCGGAAGAATCTACAGATACTCTAGGCCCTCAGTTACCGAGCACTCCTGGGATTTTACCAGGCTCGGGGACAATCGACCCAGGAGCACAAAAAACTTCCTCTTCAGAAGAAGAGGTCGAGGAAGGTGAACTGCCAGATCCAACATCTGCTCCCGATCCTTGGGACGATTACGTTATTCCGACAGCATCTCCTCCTCCGCACCTTCCTTCAGTCTCTCCTCCGGAGGATATAGGGGGGTTTCACAACTTGATGCAAAGAGCAGCCAACAGATTCCATCTACCTATGACAGTAAAGCAGACAGAATGTTTCCTTTACGATTTCAAAGAGGACACAAGAAAAGTGGTGCGCTCAATTCCTATCATCGACCATATTTGGCAGGAGGGCATCAGAATTATGAAAAAAACCAGCATCCATACCACCGGTGCTGCCTCGTGTTGAAAAGAAATATAGGGCTCCAGATGACTCCCCATTGTGCCTTATCGGACATCCGAAGCCAGATTCAGTCATCTCCCAGGCTGCACAAAGGCGGTCTAAGAATCCGGCTACCCCGATTACCACACCCCCCCCAAGATAAGGAAGGGCGTAGAATGGACATTCTTGGAAAAAGGTTCTCTTCAATGGCAGCTGTGATAATCAGAGCAGCAAATGCCCTTGCCATTATCGGCCGCTATGACCGCCAAATGTGGTCTGATATGGCAGGGCTAATGGATCTCATCCCGGAAGAAAATAGACAAGATGCACGCAAGATTCTGCTGGAGGGTGAACGTGCAGCCTCAGAGACCATCGACTGTGCCCTTGATGTAGCAAACACTGGTTTTAGGCAGTTAGCAGGAGTGGCCGTACTTCGACGCCAGGGATGGCTAAAAGCAACAACTTTTAGGCCGGAGGTACAAGCAAAGATTCTTGACATGGCGTTTGACTGTGAGTCACTCTTCGGTAAACACAGTGATGAGGCTTTTTTAGCAATCAAAAATGATACGGACACCGCAAAGTCTTTGGGAGCTTTACAGTACAGGAGAGTACCTTTCAGAGGTGCAAGAGGGCGAGGATTTGCCACTTATAAAGGAGGATACCAGAGCTCAACCATACCAATCCCAGTATCGACAATCTTATAACCCTCCATCGTATCGGCAATCTTCAACGGCTGGTTTCTCTCGCCAGGGAGGCCGCAAGCGAGCACCCCAACAAAGCCGTGACTCAGGCAGAAAGCAATGAGTGCGTCAGGGTACCTGTCCATCTTCCCTCCCTACCCGTGGGTGCAAAGATTTCCGGTTACGTGCAAAGGTGGCACGGGATTACATCAGATCGCTGGGTTTTGGATCTAGTCACCAAGGGTCACACTCTAGAATTTCTTCAGCAGCCATCAACCACCCCACCCAAGGGTCCCCCTCCCCCTTGTCTTCACTAACTACGAAAGGAAATTTTGGCTATGCTTCTCAAGGATGCTATAGAGAAGGTGCCATTCGCCCAGAAAGGGAAGGGTTTTTATTCTCGTTTTTTCCTAATGAAAAAGAAATCCGGAGAATGGAGGCTGATTCTGGATCTAAGAAATCTCAACAAGTTTCTCAAGAAGCAGACGTTCAGGATGGTAACGCTCTCAGATATTCTGGGTTGCTTGAACAAAGGAGATTTCATGACTTCCTTCGACATGGAAGACGCATATTTCCATATCCCAATCCATCCAAAGCACCGAAAGTTTTTAAGGTTCACAGTGGCAGGTACCCACTATCAATTCAAAGTGCTCCCGTTTGGACTCAAATCAGCACCACGAATCTTCACCAAGTGCCTGGTGCCAGTAGCGGCGACCCTGCGATCACAGGGGTTTCAAGTATTTCCGTATCTCGACGATTGGCTGCTCAAAGCAGCAACTGTGCAGGACGCCGATCGAGCAACGAAAACTTGCCTCCTTCTGTTCGAAACGTTGGGACTTATCTTAAACGGGGAGAAATCGGTTCTGCTTCCAGCTCAAGTAATATATTTTCTTGGAGCATCCTTAGACACCATTCAGGGCAAAGCGTTCTTGTCTCAGGATAGGCGAATACGTCTGCAAAATCTTGCAAAGACAATATCTGAAAGAGACACGTTAGTGACAGATTCCTTACCTTAGAATATCCCCAGGCGTCAGGCTGGATCCGGAAAGTTTTTGCGTAGCAGTACCCTTGCGCGTCGGTAGGCGGCGTCGTGCGGCTCCGCGTCCGTCGTCGGGATCGCCGGGATGACGTCGCGGGCAGTACTTAGACGCCGCCCCTGCGCGCAGACGTCAGTTCTTTCTTTTTCCGCGCCAGTAAGCGCAGATCAGGGAAGAGCAGTGCCCTAGTCCTTTTTTGACTACTTTTTTTGGTGATTTTTTCACTGTTTCTCGAGTCTCTCGACTCCGAAGGTGTCGGTAGGGATGCCCGGCTTCAAGCCATGCGACGCCTGTGGTCGAATGATGTTGATCACAGACCCGCATCAGGAATGTCTCTACTGCCTCGGCCGCGACACGAAGTCGTGCCCCGACTGCCAGGCCTTGCATCCGAAGTCTGCTCCGCGCCCCGGTCACGCGAGAGGTCGAGGGGCCGGTCGCGGAGTCCTCATCGGTCGTCGGGGTCCAAGTCTTCGCACTCCTCCGGTAAGTCGAAGCATAAGAAGTCGAAGAAGCGTCATCGCTCGACGACTTCCCCTCGCCGGTCTCGCGACTCGGCTGAGGGTCCTGTCGGCACTGTCCCCTCGGCTCCGGGAGTGCCTGCGGAGCCGCCCCCGCATTACTCGTCCTTCCCGGGTTCGGGGGCGACTCCGGCCGAGATACAGGAGTTCCTGTCGGCCATGGCCCGCCTCTTCGGGCCTCAAGGTCCCCCCGGTGCGCCTTCGGGCCCTGATGGGATTTCTCCGGAGCCGCCGGCGACTCTGGTCCCGGCGCCGCCTGTCACACCAGCCTCGGTCCCGGCTCCGGCCCCGGCGCTGCCACAACCCCGATCGACGCTGGTTGACCTGACGACACCTCCACCGGCGCCGATCTCTCCGGTGCCGTTCCCGACGCCGCCCGGGGCTCCGGGCATCGTCGTCGTTCCCCGGTTCTCTCCGGATCCGGACACGGCGCCGGACCGGCGTCGCTCGACGCCGGCTCCGACGCCGATGAGACCTTGGGTCCCGCATGTCCCTCCTCCTTATTTTGAACCAGAATTGGAGGACGAGGAGAACTGGGAGGGGTCTGATGACCCTCTCACACAGCAGTGTGAGTTTGATCAGGACTGGGCTGAGGAGCTTGGGGATGCCAGTGGTCTGGACACCTCCCCTGACTCTGGCATGCTGTCTCCTCCTTCCGTGGCATGAGGAGGGAGCAAACTTTGCAACGGTGTTGCGTAGAGCAGCTGGGCCCTTACACCTCCAGTTGCCTACCGTGGCTGTCAGGACTAACATCCTGACTGAAGTGCTTCAGCCGGCGGCTACCTCCTCGGAGCCACTGCTGCCGTTTAACGAGGCACTTTCAGACGTTCTTTTGGGCACCTGGTCCAAGCCCATCACAGGGGCTCCTGTGGATAGGAACGTGGCCCGACGCCATCGCCCTGCTCCGGGCGACCCCCTGTTCCTCTCCCAACACCCCACCCTTGAGAGCTTGGTGGTCCAAGCCTCTGCTTCCCAAAGCGCCTTCCCTACCGCTCCCCGGATAGGGAATCCAAACGCCTGGATCAATTTGGGAAGAAAGTCTTTTCTTCCTCCAGTGCTGGCTTGCGGTCCGTCAATACCACTTGCCTCTTGGGCCGATATTCCCACTCCTTGTGGGACTCGGTGGCGCAAGTTCTGCCCCAGTGTCCTGAGGAGGTCCAGACACTGCTTACCCGCACCATTGCGGAGGGAAGAGATGCGGCAAAGTACACCATCAGATGTGGCCTTGATACCACCGACTCGCTAGGCAGATCGCTTGCGACGACAGTGGCGCTGCGCCGTCACGCCTGGCTGAGAACCACTGGTTTCTCGGGTGATGTCCAAAACACCCTTATGGACATGCCCTTTGATGGGATCGGTCTTTTTGGGAACAAGGCAGACCATGCGCTGGAGCGCTTTAAGGACTCGCGGGCTACGGCCAAGTCCCTGGGCCTTCTGCTGTACGCCCTCCGCAGCCGTCTGCTTTTCGCCCCTTTCGTGGCCACGGAAGGGGCGCCCAGTCACGTCCGCTGCCCAGCCACCGGCCCGCGCAGCAAACGTCTTCGCGTGGCCGAGGACGTGGCTCCCGCCGTGGCGAGTCAGGCCACCAGCGTGCGGGTCAGGCCACCAACCCCGCCCCGTCCGCGGCCTCCAAGCCCTCCTAGTCCCTCCTTTCAGGTGCACAGCACGCCAGTAGGGGGCAGGATCCGCCATCACCTTCACCACTGGCGTGCCATCACCTCGGATAGGTGGGTCTTGGACATTGTCCGAAGGGGCTACTCCCTCCCCTTCGAGACCATCCCCCCAGCCATGCCACCTCAATTCCACCGCATGTCAGGGGATCACTTGGTGCTTCTTCAGAAGGAAGTTGCGGCCCTCTTGGCCAAGAGGGCCATCAAGCGCGTTCCGACCCCAGAAGTAGGACGTGGTTGCTACTCCCACTACTTTCTGGTGCCCAAAAAGGACAAGGAGGACATGCGTCCTATCTTGGACCTCCGGAACGTCAATCGCTTCCTCCGGAAGGAGAAGTTCAAGATGCTCACCCTAGCTCAGGTCTTGACTGCTCTCGACCCTGGAGACTGGATGGTAGCGTTGGACTTGCAGGACGCATATTTCCACATCCCTGTCCTGCCGGCCCACCGGCGTTACCTGCGGTTCACGGTAGGCCTCGAGCATTTTCAGTTCACCGTGCCCCATTTTGGCCTTACCAGCGCCCCTCGGGTGTTCACGAAAGTGATGGCGGTGGTCGCAGCTAATCTGCGCCGGGCAGGGGGTTCCAGTCTTCCCCTACCTCGACGACTGGCTGCTGAAGGCGGGCTCGTCCCAGGCAGTCGTCTCCCACCTCCAGACTACGGCCGAACTCCTGCACTCGCTGGGGTTCTCCATCAACGTGCCGAAGTCGCACCTGATTCCTTTTCCACAGCTCCTTTTCATCGGAGCAGTTCTGGACACGACGCAGTTTCGGTTTTATCCTCCCGAACGGCGAGTCCGGGATATTCAGGCTATGATTCCGATCTTTCGGCCTCTATCCTGGGTTTCGGTACGGATGACCCTGAGGCTGCTGGGCCTCATGGCCTCCTGCATCCTGCTGGTCGATCATGCCAGATGACATACGCGGGCTCTGCAGTGGGTCCTGAAGTTCCAGTGGGCGCAGCACCAGGGCAACCTGTCCGATCACGTCCAGATCTCGGAGGGGACTGCAAAACAGTTGCAGTGGTGGCTCTCGAACCGGCAATGGGTCATGGGCAGATCCCTCTCCCTTCCCCAGTCAGAGCACACAGTTGTGACGGACGCGTCCCTTCTGGGATGGGGCGGTCACATGGGAGAGGCGGAGATCAGAGGCCTCTGGTCTCCGGCAGAGTCCCGGCTCCATATCAACATTCTGGAGCTCTGGGCGATCCGACTTGCACTCAAGGCATTCCTTCCCTCTGTCAAAGGAAAGGTAGTGCAGGTGTTCAGACAACACCACCGCCATGTGGTACTGCAACAAACAGGGTGGGGTGTGGTCGTGGACCCTCTGTCAGGAGGCTCTGCGCCTCTGGACCTCTGGACATGGCTGGAACATCAGGGCATATTCCTGATGGTTCAACACCTGGCAGGTTCCCTGAACGCCAGGGCGGACGAACTCAGCCGCAGGTGCATGATGGATCACGAATGGCGTCTTCACTCGGAGGTGGCGCAAGGTCTCTTTCAGCAGTGGGGAGAGCCTTGGTTAGATCTGTTCGCCACCGAAGAGAACGCGCAATGTCAGCAGTTCTGCGCGTTGGAATTTCCAAGGCGGCACTCGCTCGGCGACGCTTTTCGTCGCGAGTGGAGTTGCGGTCTGTTGTACGCCTTTCCGCCTATACCACTTCTACCCAGAGTGTTGAAGAAGATTCGGCGCGACCGGGCCAAAGTCATTCTTGTGGCTCCGGACTGGGCTCGAAGAGTTTGGTATCCCGAGCTACTCAGTATGAGCGTCGATCCCCCGATCCGTCTGCCTCTTCGGGAGGATCTTCTGTCGCAGCAGCAGGGGACGGTCCTCCACCCGAACCTGTCCAGTCTACACCTGCTTGCGTGGAGATTGAGCGGCGGCAGTTGATTCCTTTCGACTTGCCTCCTGAAGTTTGTGATGTGATTCTGGCAGCCAGGCGTCCCTCCACTAAGGTGGTATACACCTGCAGGTGGAACAAGTTTGTGGCATGGTGCACAGCAAAGGCTGTGGATCCCCTTTCTGCCCCTCTTTCTGAGGTTCTTCTGTTCCTTCTTTCTCTGGCCCAACAGGGTTCTGCCCTGGGTACCATCAAGGGCTATCTTTGTGCAATCTCGGCCTTCCTCAGGCTTCCTGATCAGCCCTCTCTTTTTAAGTCCCCTGTTGTTAACAGGTTTCTTAAAGGCATTACGCACCTCTTTCCTCCTGTTCCGTTTATAATGCCTCAGTGGGACTTAAATTTGGTTCTTACCTTCTTAATGTGCGCTCCCTTTGAGCCTCTGCATAACTGTCCTCTTCGTCTTCTTACTCTGAAGACAGCCTTTCTGGTGGCCATCACCTCCGCTCGGCGGGTGAGTGAGCTCCAGGCTCTTTCATGCAAACCCCCCTTTCTGTCTGTTCATCCAGACAAGGATGTTCTTAGGACGCGTCCGCCCTTCTTGCCAAAGGTGGTTACTGCCTTCCACATTGGGCAGACCATCACTTTGCCCATCTTCTTTCCGCCTCCGCATCCTTCCAGAGAGGAAGAGAGGCTCCACCGTCTGGACCCAAAACGTGCGCTTTCCTTTTACCTCAACCGCACACAACAATTCCGGGTGGATGACCAGCTCTTTGTTGGCTACGTGGGCGCCAAAAAAGGTCGGGCGGTACACAAGAGGACCATCTCCTGCTGGGTCATCTTGTGTATCAAGGCCTGTTATTCTTTGGCTAAGAAGGAGCCTCCTGTTGGGCTGCGTGCCCATTCCACCAGGGCTACGGCTGCTACCACGGCTTTAGGCCGCGGTGTTCCGTTACAGGATATATGTCAGGCAGCTACGTGGGCCTCGCTGCACACGTTTACCAAACATTACTGCCTTGACAGCCAGTTCCGGAGGGACGGCTTCTTTGGCCGTTCTGTCCTCCGGGACTTCCTTGTCTGAATCTGTTCGCAGACCCACCACCGGGGTTGGTATTGCTGGGGTATCTATTCTAAGGTAAGGAATCTGTCACTAACGTGTCTCTTTCAGATGCACAAGTTACTAACTTGTGTAATGATATATCTGTAAGAGACAGTAGTTAGTGACAGATTCCTTACCGCCCCACCCATCCTCCCCGTTCTGCGAACTGATTTCTAGGGTTAAGGAAATCCCTTTCAGGGCCCTAGTATTTTTCAGACACCTATGTCAGCTTCTTGCATGGCTCTGCGTTCCTGGCGCGGAATGTCGTGTACAGAACTGACGTCAGCGCGCAGGGGCGGCGTCTTAAGTACTGCCCGCGACGTCATCCCGGCGATGCCGACGACGGACGCGGAGCCGCACGCCGCCGCCTACCGACGGGCAAGGGTACTGCTACGCAAAAACTTTCCGGATCCAGCCTGACGCCTGGGGATATTCTAAGGTAAGGAATCTGTCACTAACTACTGTCTCTTACAGATATATCGTTACACAAGTTAGTAACTTATGCATTAGAAAGAGGGTCAGTTTTGGTGAGAATGTACAAATCGCTCCTCTGGATGTGCTCCTTAGCGATAAATCTGGTACCTCTAGCCAGACTGAAAATGAAGCCTCTTCAAGAGGAGCTACAGAAACAGTGGCAATAGGTTTCGGGATCCTTCGAAGATGTAGTTCGAATCACTCCACAGATGGTGAAAACTCTGTAGTGGTGGTTCCAGGCATCAAATCTCATTCAAGGCCTGACTTTCCTACGGAGCATCCCAGATTTCGTTTTAACAACGGTCGCCTCCATGGAGGGCTGAGGAGGTCATCTACAGGACTTGCAAAATCAAGTCAAATGGTCTTCAGCACAGAAAACACAGCACATCAACAGCTTAGAGCTAAAAGCCATATTCCTCTCTCTCCAAGCTTTCCTGCCGAGAATAGCAGGTTCTTCAGTGTTGGTGCGTACGGACAATACCACCAGCATGTACTATATCGACAAGCAAGGAGGAACAAAATCCATTACCCTTTCTCAAGAGGCGCAAGAATTATGGGAATGGATTACACACCATGGGATCACGTTAAAAGCAGAGCATGTCAGGGGTCTGCACAATACCCTTGCAGACACGTTGAGCAGCTCTCAGTCCAGTTGCCACAAGTGGGAGCTAGAACAATCCCAGCTGGGCAAGGTATTTCGAAAATGGGGAAAACCAACTTTGGACCTCTTCGCAACGAAGGAGAACTCCAAATGCCAGTACTATGCCAGCAGGTTCCCTCTACCGGGGTCAAGGGGGAATGCCCTTTTAATGCAATGGTCGGGTATATATGTCTACGCTTGTCCCCCCATCCCGTTAATTCCCAGAGTACTGAGCAAGGTGAAATCGGAAGGTTGACGTCTGATCCGGATAGCTCCATGTTAGCCCAGGCAATACTGGTTCCTGGAACTGCTCCTGCTGTCGGAGTCGAAACCCATTCGCCTACAGCCGTCCTCAACGATGTTATCGAGGAACAAGGGCCAAGTCAATCATCCAAATCCACACTCCATTTGCCCGCATGGCTCCTGAATTCCTGGAGTTTAGGAACGTAAATATAAGCAAGAGTGCAGAGAAATCATTGCTAAGTCCCGTGCCGAAAGCACTAGCAAAACATATCGTCTGAAATGGAGAAGATTCTGTTTCTGGTGCGAAAGGAATAACATTCACCCGCTACAAGCCCCTGCTGAGCAAATCTTGCCATATCTTCTCTCACTAGCTAGATCAGTTCTCGCTTTCTCGTCAGTAAAGGTTCACCTGGCTGCAATTTCCCGTAATAGGATATCTCCTCAAGCTCCTTCTCTCTGTGCTAGTATTGTAAAACAATTCATGAGAGGACTTTTCCGCACATTTCCCCCTGTGCGTGCGCCTCCTCCGGAATGGAGGCTTAATGTAGTACTGGTGCTGTTGATGAGACAACCGTTTGAACCAATCCACAAAGCGGAGCTTAAGTTTCTCACATGGAAGGTATCCCTCTTACTATCTCTCACTTCTGCAAGGAGGGTGAGTGAAATACAAGCCTTTACAATCAAAGAACCTTTTCTACATTTCACTGAAAACTATGTAACTTTACGGACAAACCCAACATTTATACCAAAGGTACCAACACAGTTTCATCTCAACAAACCGGTGATACTGCAATATTTCTTTCCAAATCCATCCAGCCCTGCAGAACGGGCACTGCATACTTTGGATGTCAAGAGATGCTTGAAGTTCTACCTACACAAAACGAAAGAGATAAGAAAAACAGATCAGCTCCTGGTTGTTTACGGACAAGGAAAACAAACAGCTGTAACAAAGGCTACGATCACTAGATGGGTCTCATCTGCGATTCAGTTCTGTCACGATAAGGCTAACAAGCCCCTGACAGCAAGGGCTAAGGCACACTCCACAAGAACAATTTCTGCATCTACAGCTTTGTTTGCTGGAGTGATATTAGACAAAATATGCCGTGCTGCGACATGGAAGAATGTCCACACGTTTACAAAGCATTACTGTCGGCAATCTACGCAACGAGAAGATGCAGCGGTACTGCGACATATCTTTAATTAAGGTCAGCCTCTTTTGTTTGACAGAAGAGGAGCTTTTTCTTTATTTAAATAACAATATTGCGTGTGTTTGAAAATGTATATACAAATGCTGATATATATGTATATGTATATATATATATATTTGTATGTATATATAGTTATAACTGTTTTGACGTTTTTTTTTTTATATGTGGATGCTAGTGTATCTGAAAGATTTATCTCATACATATCATACTAGATTCTAAACAATTATTAGAATGGTTTCTGGTATATGTCCATAATATTGGAAGTTTAAGGTTTCAGGTCTCCCACCGTCCGCTAACGACAGTATAGTTTCATGGTACTGCTTGCTATTCTGATTGAGGCATGTGAATCTATGAAAGATACCCCAATATTGGATAAGAAAATAAGTTACTTACCTACCTGTAACTACGGTTATCCAGTATTGGTATCTTTCATAGATTCACATGCAACCCACCCTCCTCCCCGGAGAGCCAGTTCTCATTGAATTTTGGGATCCTTACTTCCCACTGGTGCTTTGAAAATCTGAAGAGATCTGGCTCCTGCTGGGAGTATTCTAGAGGGTGCTAACAGCTGATTGCCTGTATGCTAACATTTGGTCCTTTTTTAAAAAAGGACATGGATAGGCTACTAATGAGATGGCCTAGGGCCATTATAGCCTATTAAGGATTTAAGGCACTGCTTGAATATTTTGCCGTGGGACTCCCATCTCGACGACTGGGAATGATTCAGGCATGTGAATCTATGAAAGATACCAATACTGGATAACCGTAGTTACAGGTAAGTAACTTATTTTCTTATTATTGCTAGAAAAACTTAAATCTGAAACTACTGTTGTTTCTGAGAAGGACAATGAGGTTCTGTTACCTCACAAGAAAGGTCAAGGAAAAGGGAGAGATTGCACCAAGGGGCGCACAGCATAGCCTTCAAAAATACTCGCCCTGAGGCTTCAAAAGACACTTCTCATAAAGTGAAAAAGGTAAAAACTTCCTCAGAGGCTACTAGATCAGAGCCTTCAACACCCTCTTTAGCCCTGGCATTACGTCCTAAAAAAAATCCTCTTCAGAGCCAGTCATGGCAAAACATAAACTGCCAATGAGTCTCGTCAACACCACCGCCGCCAAAAACATCGTCAACAACCATGTCGACTACTACAGCCCTGTCAGCAACCTCTTCGACAACTACTGTGCTGACACTGTGAACGAAGAACTTGTCAACCAGGCTGTTGACGGCACAACCAGTGGTGAAAACACAGACAATCGCAGACAAAGAAACCACCTAGATTACCTTACACCGGAACTGATGACATCATAGACTATACCGTTGACACCATTGAGAATGGAAAAACTAACACCCACAACATACTTCTCATAGCAAGGTGTACCCCTTGCCACCAAGTCATCTTTTAGATGTGGAGGAGTCTGGCGATGATGGACCATTTTAGCTCGTAGTCCCTCAGAACCTAATGTCAAGAACCAAGATGATGATGATGAGGGGGACTATTATGAGCTCGTCTATGAAAGGCAGCAATATAAAGAGAAGCCTAAACAATATGTGGAGCAATTTCACCACTACGCTCCGCCTCCAACTTCTGAGGGCATGGTTCAGGTGGCTATGTTGCAAGCCCTACAGGGTATGTTATAGGACTACTATAAATGCTTCCCTGAACCTTAAACGTCAACATCTCCGATGCGTCCACAACCTCCTATACCAAGATCACTAGAACCTATGCCACCACCTGCCACTCCAAGAATGACCCCAATGTCAAATATTGCCATGCCTCCTCTGGAAAACCCCTCTTCCTCAGATAACGATAGAGAGGAAGGTGAAATTTAAGATAATCAATCTGTGTCCAATGAATGGGTCGATTATCTCATCCCGACACCTTCACCTTCTGCACCACAAGCGGTGGACTCCCCACCAGATGACCCTTATGGAGAGAGCGGCCGAACGGTTCCAACTTCCAATAACCATCAAACAATTAGATTTTTGTCTAAAAGATTTTAAGGAACAACCTAGAAAAGCGGTAAGGGTAATCACAATTGTCGATTATATCTGGGAGGAAGAAATTAAGATCATGAAAACTCCTGCCATGGTCACCGGTGTTCTGCCAAGAATTGATCAGAAATACAAAACTTCCGAGGACTCACCAGCATGTCTGGTTGGACATCCGAAACAAGACATCACACAGGCTGCACAGCACCGATCAAAGAACCCTTCCACACCTATATCAACCCCGCCTAACAAAGAAGGCAGACGCCATGATAACATTGGGAAGAGGTTCTCAACTATGTCCGGAACGACAGTAAGAGCAGCCAATTGGCTGGCAGTACTAGCCAGATATGACCACCAGTTGTGGTCAGACATCGCCACATACATAGATTTCCTGCTGGAAGACAAAAGGGCAGAAGCAAAAAAAGATTCTGCAGGAGGGAGAAAGAGCCTCATCGGAAATCATAGATTGCACTATGGATATAGCTTCAATAGGATTCGGACAAATGGCAGTATCAGCCGTCCTTAGATGCCAAGGCTGGTTAAAGGCCACAACATTTAGACCTGAGGTGCAAGCAAAAACATTAGATTTGCCATACGATGGTGAAGCTCTGTTTGCTTGCAAGGCGTTGACAACATGCTTGCCAATCAAGGCGGACACTGACACTGCAAGATCTTTGGGCACATTATATTTTCGAAAAACACCCTTTAGACTAGCCTGCGGAAGAGGCATTTATTTGTGTTGAAGAGGATACCAGAGGTATCGCACCTTTCAGCCTTCTAAGCAGCCTTTTAGGACAGCTTACTAGCAACACCAACCATATAGGACACTGCCAGCGGCAGCTTACTCCAAGCAGCCACCAAGGAGAAGGCAGACCGCGCAGGCAGAGACACTGGCAGAAAATAGTGACGGTGTTAGTGTCTGTTACGCCCCCTAGTCTACACCATCTTGTGGTAGCAAATATTTCTACATTTTCTCATCCATGGCGGAAAATACCATAAGACATATGGATCCTGCAGATTTTACTTAGTGCCTCGCCCCAGTGGCAACCCACTTAAAACAAAAAGGCCTACAGGTCTTTCTGTTCTTCGACCACTGGCTGATAAAAGCACCATCTGCCCACCAAGCGTCGAAGTCTACAATGACCTGTCTACAGACGGTCCAATCATTGGGCCTAACAGTCCGTTACCAAAAGTCTCTCCTTCGTCCCTCAACGAAGATACATTTTTTGGGAGAAAATCTGAAAACATTACACTACAAGACATTCTTGTCAGAAAAAAGACAAAAACTCAGGACGTTGGCACAAAATTTATCAAATATAATGTCTGTTTCAGTTCACCTTCTCAAATCTTTTCTCGGCATGATTTCATCGTCCATTTTACTAGTGCCTTGTGCTAGTCTAAAGGATCAGACCCTTCCAGGAGAAGAACAATGGGTTCAGATAGATGTCCTCAAACTCCCACCACCTATGATAAAAGCTCTTCCTCGGTGGATAAACTCCGAAAATCTCTCATCTGGGCTCACGTCCTTGTCCCAAATTCCCAAATGTCATTACAACAGACTGTTTTCTAGAGGTTCTCGGAGAGGACACCTTTCAGTCTAGGCAGTTTTTTTTACTGTGGAATGGATGAGTTGTCATGTGAGAGGCCTCACTACTGCCTGTTGACCCTTCTTTACCTTCTTGATCTTCACTGCATGTGGGGATCCTGAGGAAATGAAATCATTCCTTCCCTTCATTGAGAGCAGTTTACTGTAGTTGGGAATGATCAGCCAAGCATAGTAAACACTGAGGCCCACTTTGGCTTGTATCAAAGCTCAGATGTCACTCTGCAGATTGTGAAATGCAGCTCAGTCTCTGCTGTGCCCCTCTGCCCCACCCGTTTCATTTGCAGGATCTCCAAATCAATGGGAAATGGACACTAACACAATCAAAAGTTTACATAAACTTTCTGGAGCTCAGAGCAATCTCTTTTGCCCTCCAAGATTTCCTACCGAGAATAAAAGAATCTTCAATGTTGATATGAATGGACAACGCAACCAGTATGCTCTACCTGAACAAACAAGGAGGCACAAGAACTCAGATCCTGAGATATGGAAATGGGCTTTGGCTCATCAAGTAACACTGCGAGCAAAACCTCTTCCGCAGTTTGGCGGATACTTCAAGCAGAGCAAGTCAGAGCTGTCACGAATGGGAACTAAATCAATCCATACTGAACACAATCGTCCAACAATGGGGCAAGCCAGAACTAGGTCTTTGCATGTCAAGAGATCCGGAAATGCTGGTTTTACGCAAGCTGGGACCCTCACGAAGGGTTGTGGGGTAATGTTTTTGATCAGATGGTCAGCGATCTTTGCGTCCGCTTTTCCCAGATCCCTCTCATACCCAGGCTCCTCTGAAAGATGAACAAGAAACCGTGTTGGATGATAGTGATTGCCCCACGGTGGCCCAGACAACACTGGTTCACGGACTTTCTGCTGTCAGTGGACTATCACATGCGGCTGGAGCCTCTGAAGGATTTGCTATTGATGAGCCACAAGTAGGTACTTCATCCAAACCAGACTTCTCTGCGCTTTTCGGCATGGCTCCTGAATACCATGGTGCTTCAACATTTAGATATTCCACAGGACTGCAGAGATATCCTTGCTAGAGCCGGAGCGGATAGCACTAACAAAACATATCGGCTAACATGGAAACGCTTCTCCTTATGATGCCAGATGTCAAAGATTCACTCTATATTATCACCTCCAGAAATGGTTTTGCCATACCTACTCTTTGGCTAGATCTGGCCTGGTTCACTCTTCGATTAAAGTACACCTAGCGGCCATTTCAAGATACAGAAGGATTTCTGCTTCCCCTTTGTTATGGTCTAACAGGCTGATAGCACAGTTTCGTAAAGGTTTAGTCAGAGTATTCCCTCTGATATATGCGCCTACACCAACCTGACAACTTAACACAGTACTTTCACAGTTGATATAGAGCTTTTTCGAACCTATTAACAAGGCAGAACTCCAATTCCTAACATGGACAATAGCCTTACTTCTAGCTTTGACATTAGCCAGAAGCAGTCACTATAAAGGAGCCTTTCTTGCAGTTTAAGGATAGCTCTGTGATTCTAGGAACTAATCCCAAGTTTTTTCCTAAAGTACAGATGGATTTTCATCAGAACGAACCTGTTGTACTTACCGAACCGCAGACAACTGTGAAAAGAACTCTACATGCGCTAGCTGTAAATAGACGCCTGAAGTTCTGTTTGCATTGTACAGAGCAATCTGATAGAGACTTCTAGCTGCAGATTCCTTACCTTTGAATTTCCCAGGCGTCAGGCTGGATCCAGAAACTTTTACTGAGCAATACCTCTTGTGCGTGCCATCGGGTAACTCCATTCAGCTCTGCATGACGTTGGCGTCGGTTATGACTTTGTAGGACCTATATAGGCGCCACCCAGGCACGCGGACGTCAGTTCTTTTCTTTCCGCACCAGTTAAGCACTGATCCGGGAAGAGCTACCCCTCTGATGCTTTTTGAGCGTTTTTTATTTTCTCGACGTTTTGGTGACTTCTGTATTTTTTCATCATGTGCGAGGGATGTCTTCGAGGAAGACCGGGTTTAAGCCGTGCGGGGCCTGTCCTCGCACAATGTCTGTCACCCATCCCCACCTCGTATGCCATGGGTGTCTCGAGCGCGACCATGATCCGAAGTCGGTGCTCGGACTGTCTGGCCATGGCTCCTAAGACCTTGAGGGAGCGGACTTTGAAGCTCCTTGCGGCCCGACAGCCAACACCGTCAAACGGTCTTGATCGGGGAAGAGGAGGTTGCAGGACCTAAGAGGCTGGACTCATTTGGGGGGGGGAAAAAATTCTTCTTCCAGCTTGGCATTGCAGTCAGTGAATACTGCGTGCTTATTGGGCCGTTTCTCCCACTCCCTCTGGGAGATGGTTGCGCAAGTGTTGCCACAAGTCCCGAAGGAGTCTCGGGCTGTGCTCTATCAAGCTGTTTGGGACGAGAGAGATGCAGCAAAATTCACCATCAGGTGTGGCCTTGATACAACTGATTCACTGGGCAGATTGATTTCCACGTCAGTGGCCTTGAGGCACCACGCCTGGCTTAGGACAACTGGCTTCTCTGGAATGTCCAGGCAAATCTGATGGACATGCCCTTTGAGACCCGCCTTTTTGGGGAAAAGGCAGATTCGGCCGTAGTGAGGTTCAGGGACACTCAAGATACGGCCAGATTCTTGGCCCTCTCTACTACTCCTCGTGGCCAGTCTACCTTTTGCTCCTTTCATGGCAACGGAAGGGGTTTCCAGCCGCGTCAGCCCTATCCTAGCCACCGTCCTGTGCAGGCTTCCCAAGCTGTTCGGCGACATGGACACGGTTCATTCCAGCCTAGGAATGGAAGCCAGAAGTTTTTGGGCACCTTGCCCTCTGCAGCTGCAGCCTCCAAGCACTCCTAGTCTGACTCAAGACCACACCACTCCAGATGGCGAGAGAATCCATCATAATTTCCCCACTGGAGGTCCATAACATTGGACAATGGGTCTTGCAGATCATTCAGGAGGGCTATTCTCTTCCTTTCCTCCTCCCCTTCTGCCAAATCAGGAACGTCTGACTGAGGATCATTTAAAATTGCTCCAGGAGGAAGTCACAGTTCTCTTGGCCAAGGTAGCTGTAGAAAAGGTCCTGGTTTCAGAAGTAGGCAGTGGTTGTTATTCCCTCTACTTTCTGATTCCGAAGAAGGGGCTACGGCCCATTTTAGGGCTTCGGACCGTCAGTCTCTTCCTCAAGAAGGAGAAATTCAAGATGCTCACTCTGGCTCAGGTCTGGTCTGCCCTAGACCGAGGAGACTGGATGGTAGCATTGGACCTGCAGATGTGTATTTTCACATCCCCATTCTGCCGGGACACAGGCTTTACCTGCTGTTCGAGGTAGGCCGCTAGCACTTTGTTTACCACGCTCCCCTTCCACCTCACCAAGGTGATGGCGGTGGTTGCAGCTCATCTGCGCAGGTGTCAGTCTTCCCCTACCTCGATGACTGGCAGTTGAAGGCGTCCTCGCCCCAGGCAGTCGTCTCCCACCTTCAGACTATGGCGAACCTCCTGCATTTGCTGGGGTTCTCTATAAACGTGCTGAAGTCACACCTGACTTCTTCTCAGACTCTTCCTTTCATCTGAGCTGTTCTGGACACAGTGCAGTTTCGGGTCTATCCTCCTGAGCAGCGAGTCCAGGATAGTCAGGATATGATACGGATATTTCAGCCTCTATCCTGGATTTCGGTGAGACTAACTCTGAGGCTGTTCGGCCTCATGGCCTCCTGCATCCTGTTAGTAAAGCATGCCAGGTGGTGTATGCGGGCTCTGCAGTGGGACTTGAAGTTCCAGTGAGCACAGCATCAGGGAAATCTCACCGATGTAGTTCAGATCTCAGAAGGGATTGCAAAAGATCTGCAGTGGTGGTTGACGAACGGTGATTGGGTCAACGGCATACTCCTCCCTTCCCCAAACAGATCTCACAGTCGTGACAGATGCGTCACTTCTGGGATGAGGCAGCCATCTGGGAGAGGTGGAGATCAGGGGACACTGGTCTCAGGCAGGTTGGGCTTCACATCAGTTTGTTGGAGCCCCGAGCGATTCGGTTGGCATTGAAGGCATTTCTTCCCTCTGTCAAGGGGAAGTTAGTGTAGGTGTTCACGGACAACACCACCGCCATGTGGTACTGCAACAAGCACGGCTGGGTGGGGTCGTGGACCCTTTGTCGAGAGGCACTGCGACTCTGGACATGGCTGGAACAGCAGGGCATAACCCTGGTGGTTTAACACCTGGCAGATTCTCTGAACGCCAAGGTGGACAAAGTCAGCTGTCGATGTCTAGCGGATCACGAACGGCGTCTCCAGTCGGATGTGGCGCAAGGTCTCTTCCAGCAGTGGGGAGAACTTTGGTTAGATTTGTTCGCCTCTGAAGAAAACGCGGTGTCGGCAGTACTGCGCACTGGAGTTTCCAAGGTGGCTATCGCTCTGCGGCGCTTTTCGTCGTGAGTGGAGCTCAGGCCTGCTGTACGCCTTTCCGCCCAGGGTTCTGAAGATCAGGAGCGACCGGTCCCAAGTCATTCTTGTGGTTCCGGACTGGGCGAGGAGTCTCGTATCCAGAGCTTCTGAAAATGAGCATCAATCCTCCGATCAGACTGCCCCTTCGGGAAGATCTTCTTGCGCAGCAGCAGGGGAGGGTCCTCCACCCGAATCTGTCAACTCTGTGCCTCCATGCGTGGAGATTGAGCAGCGGCAGTTGATGGCTTTTGACCTTCTTCCCGAAGTATGCAACGTTATTTTGGCAGCCAGGCGGCCCTCCACTAAGACGGTATACCCCTGCCATTGACAAATTTATATTGTACTGTACAGAAAGGTCTGTTGACCCTCTTTCTGCTTCTCTTTCTAGTGTTCTTTTGTTTGAGCACCGGGACACCTCCGTTGGAGGTAGCCGTGCGCTGAATAAATGTCCTGTTATTATTATTTATTCTGACCCTTGCCCAGCAGGGCTCTGCTTTGGGAACTCTCAAGGGTTACCTTTCTGCTCTGTCTGCTTTTTTTGCGGCTGACAGACCAGCCTTCTCTCTTTAAGTTTCCTTATTGTACATAGATTTCTAAAAGGGCTGGCTCACTTGTTTCCACCGACGCCCTTTGTAATGGCACAGTGGGACCTTAGTTTGGTCCTTACCTACCTGATGTGTGCTTTCTTTGAGCCTTTGCACAATTGTCCCCTCCGGCTGTTGACCATCAAAACAGCCTTCTTAGTGGCCATTACATCTGCCCGGAGGGTGAGTGAGTTGCAGGCATTAACTTGCTCGCCTCCCTTTCTGATGCCTTTTCCAGACAAAGTGGTGCTTCGCACCTGGGCTTCCTTTTTGCCAAAAGTTTTGACCCCATTCCATCTGTGTCAATCCATCACATTGCCCACCTTCTTTGCTCCCCCGCATCCCTTGAAGGAAGAGGACCGTCTCCACCGACTGGACCCAAAAAGAGCTTTGTTCTACCTTGACCACTCTAAAGAGTTCCGGGTGGACGACCAACTCTTTGTGGGGTACATGGGAGCTAAGAAGGGAAGAGCAGTGCAGAAAAGGACCTTCTCTGCATTAAGATCTGCTATGCCCGGCAAAGAAGCTGCCCCCTGAGGGATTTAGGGCCCATTTCACCAGGGGAAAGGCCTTGGCTTGGGGTGTCCCAGTCGTAGACCTCTGTCAGGCAGCAACGTGGGCATCATTGCACACAATTGCCAAACATTACTGCCTGGACAATCAAGTCCGCAGAGATGGGCATTTTGCCCGTTCAGTCCTGCAGGACTTCCTAGTTTGAGGTATTGGTCCTCAACCCACCGCCGGGATGGATTGGCTTGGGTATCTAATTCAAAGATAAGGAATCTGTAGCTAGAAGTCTCTATCAGATGAACAAGTTACCTACCTTCGGTAATGCATTATTTGGTAGAGACTATCTAGCTGCAGAAAAACAAAAAGTACTGACGTCTGCGCACCTGGGTGGCACCTATATAGGTACTGCGACGTCATAACCGACGCTAACGAATTTTGACGCGAAGCCGAATGGAGCCACCCGACGGCACACGCAAGGGGTATTGCTCAGCAAACGTTTCCATATCCAGACTGCGCCTGGGAAATTCAAACGTGAGGAATAATGCGCTACCGAAGGTAAGTAACTTGTTCATTATGGACTACAGATCAAATATTAGTCACATATGGAAATCATAACAGAGGAGGCCTGGTATCCAAGGCAAGCATAGCAAGATGGATATTTACAGTTATTCAATTCTGCCACTCTAGGGCTGGTAGGTCTTTGAGAGAAGAGGCTAAGGCGCACTTTACTAGGGCGGTCTCTACAACAACAGCCCTGTTTGCTCTAGTGCCTATTGAAAGCATATGCCGTTCAGCGACTCGGAAAAATAGGCATACGATCACTCAACAGCCTGTACTAGTCGCAACGCAGATATACAGCTGTGGGACAAGCAGTGTTATGCCCTTCTTTTCCAATAAGGTGAGCCTTGCATGATATGTTTATTTGTACCCACCATTTGCTATTGTGATATGTAAGCATGATATTTCCGCATACATATTATGTAACTGCTAAGTATTTGGATTCAAACGTGCGTTTATGAAAGATCCAATACTGAAGAAAAAACTTGTTACCTGCAACTCTTGTTCTCCTGTATTGGTATCTTTCATAGATACACATACGACCCACCCTCCTCCCCATAGAGGCTCTTTCTTGTAAATGGTTACTATTTCCTACTAGTGAGGAAAGATGTCGCTGCAGAGAGTGTTCTAGAGGGTACTATCATTTGATTGGCTGGAGTTCAGTTCTTAATTAATGCTGTAGATAAGCTATTAAAATCAATGTATTTTCCATTATAAGGTATGTAGACTACTTGTACTGCTGTAGAAGCTACCGTGTGACTCCCAGCTCAACGACTGGGAATGATTCAAGCATGTGAATCTATGAGAGATACCAATACTAGAGAACGAGAGTTACAGGTAAGTAACAAGTCTTTTACTCTGGTCTGTCAGATTTCTCTTGCCTTTCTTTGGAAGTATTCCTGCACTACCCCTGGATTTGATAACTCATTGGTTTTCTTTTTGCTCCACACCAGATGTAATTAGATCCTTGTTAATATTTTGAAGCTTCCTGTCTTTGTACAAGTGTTACATGCCTGAGATCAGAAAAACAGACCCTTAGAACCATATTACTGTAGATTTGCATTTCTTTTCACTGTAGACCTTGCAACTAACTCGTGTTGATGGATTCTCCACTTCTGCTAACACTGTTCCTAAGCACAAGGGGCCACTAATCGAGATACATGTCACTCATTACAGTTACTGATGTTTCCTTTTCTCCATTTAGAACCATGTCTTTGATGAAGCTCACTGTCTGTGAGTTAAGGTTGCCGTTCTCAGACACTGGGCGTATTCCAACATTACGTACTTGAGCTGCCTTGCTTCCTCTTCCAGCATTTGAAATGTACAATATTTCATAGCAAGACCGTTGCATGCTCCTAAATTCTGTCATTTGGAGGCACCTTCACAATCTCTTAGTGATTCCATCATATATATATCAGGCAGTGTAGATTGTCCACATTTTTCTCTGTTCTGCCAAGCGGCCCTTAATGTCCTCTCGATTCTCCAGAGAGAACTCCTTTCAGTTTTTTCTATAGACAGGATGACAAGGTGTTTTTCTATGCAATGTGCATGATGCTCCATTCCAGCCATACTGTTGCAGAGCACACAGTCTTCCAAGATGTGCCATGTATTATGGCAGGCTAATTTTCTACTTGTATGTTTTAGATATCAGACAATAGCACCAAGTAGGTCTGATGTTTCTTTTGTGCGTGAAGTGGCAACACTTTGCTTCTACTAAATAGTCTTAACTAGTAGTGGTCTCAGGTATTGTATTCCTTGGTACTGACAAAAGCCACAGGGAAGGGTGGCTTGAAACAAATAGGGTCATCGAATCCACAGCTACTTTCTACTGATCTTCCCTTTTTTAATCATACCGTCTGCCGGACGGGATAAAGCAAAGGTTTCCTACCTGATCGGTATTTTTAATTTTAAAATAACCCCTCCAACTCCTATTTACCATCATTTGTGTATGTCATACAATACTCTTGTGTATTTTATAGGTAGCAGCACGCCCTATTCCACAGCGGAACGGGAAGAAACCAATGATGAAGCATGCCACCAAGGGCTATCCCTGGTGGGTGAGAGTTATACAAAAAAAGCTTTGCACATACAATGTCGGAGGGCTTCAGTTTTTTTATGATGTGAAATAAGGAGGACGAGCCCTGCCCTGGGAAATACCTCTAATCCCCCCCTTTTTCTTGATACTACTCTAATTCATGCAAAAAGTGTGTTCTAATGCATCCCAAGGCAATTTGTGACTGGCAGGTAGTCTCAAGCTCAAGAAGAGGTCATGGATGAAGGATGGGTCCCGCTTCAGGTCATGGGCCGGTCACTGTCCTGGTCTTGAAGCCACTCCAGCAAAAAATCCTATTCCGAGTTGAAGTCTTCCAGTAAGTCTGTCTAGACACAAGCTCAAGATACACAAACAGGACTCCACCCTGTCCCATTACTCGAAGCTTAGTGAGAAGGTGCATGGACATCAAGATGCAGTTTGCACCCACCCCTCCAGTGTCTCCTGAATCCCAACTGATCCTGTCATTTTTTGGCATTTTTTAACTGCAGATGTAAATTGCCTGAAAGAGGTGGCGGGCCGCCTTAAACACAGAGTAGAAGATGCAGAATGTAAATCGAGAAGGAATAATCTCTAACTTAGGCATACCCGAGCGCACTAAAGGGTCAGACCAGAACACTTCCTAACCACCTGACTGAAGTCTTTGATCCCAGCTGAGGTAGTCACGGCCTGCTTCATAATCGATAAAGCCCACTGGTGGCGAAGCCAAGGCTTAGAATCACCTGCTTTCTTAATTATTTAGATAGAGACACACTATTACAACAGTTTCGTGTTAAATATGACCTAGTCAGTAATGCTGCACGAGTCAGCATTCATCCAGACTACACAACACTACCAGCACCTGCGAAGCTCTTTTATGGCTTTCGAGCACAAGCTGAGGCCAGACCATCTGACATATGTGCTCCTTTTCTCAGCAAAAATTAAGGTCCTATTCGATGGCAAGACGCACTGTTGAGAAAAACAGGGAGGATGAGGGGCGCACATCCTCCCAGGGAAAAGAGACCAGACAACCTAGAGATTGGGGCTTAGATCCAAGGATGCTGGGTCCTCGAGGCCAAGCAATCAGTGGCAGAACACAGACCTAGAAGACTGAAGCAGTGAGAGATCCTTGACTCCTGAATTATGCCCCGGGGGAATCCCTTATCCTGAATAACTCCTGGTATACTTTTTATGGAATTGAACTTTTAACCCACTTGTAACAAGTAAGTTCTCACTTGTGCCTGGGTATACTGAGGGCGGAAAGGGCTCCTTAAATATTCATGCTGGGTTGGCAACCCCCATCTGATAATATACAATGCTCTGAATTTCTCCAGGGCTAGACCCCTTACCTGAAAGTTCAAAAGTTGGAGATGGGTGACAGATGCTTCAGTTTAGGAAGTGTAGGGACAGGGGATGTTGGAGATAGTGTTATAGTGGGTTTTTCAAGTTTTAAGTTCCCCTTAGCGCAGAAGCAAACAAGCATCTTTCTCAATGACAACTTACAGTACGAACCCCCATGTCAGCCACACAGGCCACTTTCAGCTTCCTGCAGCGTCAGTGGTCTTGATAACTAGGTCGAGAGCAGACATCAATCAATATCTCAAAACACACTCACCATGGGTAATCCTTTTACAGGAGACACATTTGCTGAGCACCTAATGAACCTTTTTGTCCTGCAATGGCTACACTTGAATATACTACACTAGATAAAATAATATGAATATTTCCAGTGGCACGGCGATGCTTTTACACAAACAATTTCCACTACACTTTACAGGGGTACGAAATGCTGATCTCGGAAAATTTATAGCAATCAAGAGTATGCTGGGGGAAATGAGATGGACATTTGTCTCTGTACGTGCCACTAGACTTGTCCACAGGTCGATGGAAGGGCTCGCACAACTGCTGCTTCAATTTCCATTAAGTATAACAGTTGCAGCTAGAGATTTAAACTCTGTCATGCACCCTATTACAGACATCCGGAGTACAGAGCAGCCATGTTGAGCTACTGCCTTAAATATATGGTCCCAACCACTAGTCCTCTCTGATCCCTGGCTATTGATGCACCCTAATACTATAGAATTTACATATTATTCTCTCTCCCAGTAGTCCTCATACAGATTAGATTACCCTTTTCCTCCTTCTACAGACATGCAAAGCCAAGTCGAGGCCCACATTCTTCCCTGTGCCCTGACTCATCATGCCCCAATGCAAACTAAACTTAGAAAGCCTTGGGGGAAGACATGGTGGAATGTGGATACTCCATGCCTGGTGAATCCACTACATTGATGTTGAGGAACATTTTAGACAACAGATTGCTGATTATTTCACATTAAATATAGGCTCGGTAACGTCTTCATCAATGCTGTGGGAAGCATTCAAGACAGTCTTTAGAGAACAGGCCTTCTCTTATCAGACTGAGGCCAAAAAGCGTAGGCCAGAGGTATCCAAGATCTAAAAACCTATATTGAGGAATTAAAAAGGCTAACCATATCAACCTTACCTCCACTTCCCCACCCCAACTACCACCAGGTGCAGTATCATCTCAGACTTCTAAGACTAACATTAAGCAGACATTATTAGACTCTGACTCTTGCATGCAGCAATATACAAATTTGTAGATAAGACAGTGTTGCAAAGTCATCCTATGCCCTGGACACCCCCTTTTATGTGTTCGCTGACTGGTACTGGTGGTAACAGACTCGGACTGCCCCTGGGCTCTGCCTAACCAGACCCAGTGCTAGGCTGAAAACATACTTATAATACAGTGAAAAACACCTACATAGACTAGGGTACACTATGGGTTAGGGTACCCCTATGATTGCGATGACCTCCCCTATACGGCCTAGTACATAATAGGTCAGGGGGATCAAAACTACCTTTAAGTCCCTAGTATATAATAGGGCATAGCAGTTTAGAGGCCAGCAGCCCTTTCTGCACTTTTATGTGTCCTGAGGTAGGGTTGAAAGCAGCCCTGTGTTGCAGGACTGCTTTTAACATTTAAATTGTGCCCAAACTCGACTCTGGTGTTTGGGGCACTTATAAATTAATAAACTACAATATTTTGGCATATTAGGTACCCCCAGGGTCTCCCCTAGGTGTCTCAGTGGTGGGCGGTCAGGTACTTAGAAGGAGAACATTCATAAAATAAGTTGTATATGGCTTGGGTTTAGTGAAATTGCACATTTCACTTCCCACATTCTAGTAAAGTGCTTCCCAAAATTGACTTTTGTGCTAGGAGCACTTTGTAGTGAGGATCTACAATATCTTTACATATTCAGAACTCCTAAAGTCTCCCCTAGGTGTTCCAGGGGTGGAGGATCCTGTAGATCTAGCCAGATCCTTATAAAAGATGTATTATAATCCCTGGTGTTGGAGAAATTGCTCAGTTCATTCTCCCAATTGCACATCCCTAGCCACATAGGTTAACATGGCAAGAAGTTATTAATTAATAATTCCCGCTAGGAAACCCCAACAAATATAATTCAAGGACTTACCAGAATGGTATTGATAAATCCAACAATGCTATTGTTGAATTTATCCTAAAATGTACAGACAAGAAGTTATAAGACTTTCTTGTCTGTAAGCCAAAATCCAGCCTTCCAGTGATCTGCCCTGATTGGTCAGGGTTAGGTGGATTACCAGGCTGCTTTGATGAGGTGATAAGTAGCCCCTGGGGTGAAGGAGCCATTCTGGAAGGAGAGGGTGTTCTGCTGTATAGGAATGCCAGAGCAAGGGGGAGAGGTCGTAAGCAATGCTCTTTAGAAGGAGGAGACGGGCAGAAGAAACCAGTCTCATTTACGCCCCTCCCTCTGAACCTAGCCAGATGGCAGGCTTAAGGAAGGAATATGCAGATGCCCGGGGGGAGAGGGGGTGAGTGTATGGAGATGAGCAATCCTGGATGTTGGTTTAGACAGCTCTTTCCTCTCTGCTGAGACTTCAGCTATATTGAATTTTGGAGAAATTGTGCTTTCTGGGGGACCATTGTGCCACATTTTGGTAAAAATGGTCATGCTCTGGGGTGTTGTCCTGCACCTCATTGGACAGGAGTGCCCTCCTGTGTGACCCCAGAGAACACTGAATAAGTATCTGAGAGGGGCAGTGCCTCTCAGATGTGCTGCTTGATACTTAAGGAAGAAGAAAGGTCCATGCTGAAAAGTTTGATTTGCACCAACCAGGCTCTACACTCTAACTGACTGCGCCTGCTGCACAGTCTGGAACTACAGCCTTATGGATCAAACCTGCTTCCAAAGGACTAAAGAGTGGACTCCCTGCAAGCTACAGGTTAACAGAGCTCACCTGGACCATATCCCCACCAAGAATCCTCAGCCTGGAGTACGACCAGTGGATTTGTAAGGGTTTTATCCAAGTGGATTGTGGTAGTTTGAAGTCCCAAACTTTCAAGGACCATCGTAGAGCTTCCAGACCCTTGGAGTTAGTTTTGGACACTTTGGGACCCTCAAAGTAACTTCAGCAAGAGGTTCCAGATGTTTGGAGAACTTTGGAGCAACTTTGAAAACGAGCTCCATAAGTGGACCGACTCAACCTGGCCAGCCAAGCTGTCTACCCTCAAACGCAAGCCGGCCTGCCCTCCAGGTTCGTCCCACTGAAAAGCTCTGAAGGTCCGTCTTCCAGAGTTTGACCGGGTGTAGGTCGGAACCGAAGCGGGCAAACCCTTACCAAATCCGGCCTGGTGAAGAGCATTGAGGGACCCCTGGAGAAAAAGCTCTGTAAAAGTTTCGAAGTCTGAACATAAAAAAGGTGACCGGGACTAACCGTGAGAGTCGAGCTGCCCACCTTAAACCTCAAGCTGGCCTGGATATCTGGTTTGTCCCGCTGGAAAGCTCCGGAGATCTGACTTCATAGGTTTGACAGTGAGCTTGTCGCAAGGCAAGCCAGCGCACCCTCACCGTATCCGGACTGGCTGAGAGTTTCGAGGAACCCCGGGAAGAAAAGCTCCCAAAAAGTTTCTAAGTCAGAAGGTAAAAACTTTGACCATGACCTACCGCGAGGGGTAGCCGCGCAGGGCTCCATCGCAGTCGGCCGGAAACTTTGACTTTGTCCCGATCTAGTGCGACCAGATGTCCCAATAGGCGCTATATGTTTCTGTGTTCTATATAGTGCTAAATCTTGAAAATTCATATCGCCGGTTCCCTACATTAAATATTTTTTGTTTTGGTGCCATTTTAAAGAAAAATGTTTCCTATTTTTATAAATTGGTGTTGGAGCTTTGTGTGTTGTCTTAATTATTTACTGAATTGGTGTTTTTAAATTCTTTACTTACCTGTATCTGAAGTTAACCCTGCCTGCTCTGAGCCAAGCTGCCAGGGCTTGAGCAAGGGAATAATCTTCTGTTTTTGAGCCCTAGACTGTTAGTGGCTTTATGGCTAATGGCAGATGCATATTTGCCACTGCTAATAACCCACTTTCCAACAGGCGGAAAAACTCTTGTACTGGTGGGCCAGTAGAAATGTAAATCTAGGAGTCCTACCCAGCCTCGATAGTCCCACCAAGGCATCTCCTTACAGATCACCAACAAATAGCCTGAGAGTTTGGCTCTGAACTTGTTATTATATGCAACCAAGACACCATCTACAGCCAAGCGGTATAACCCTATCATTGAAGACCTGATGGGTTCCATACTCTAGGATCTAGATGACTGTGGCTCATATCTGCCTTTATTCTTAATCAACCTAGGGGCCCAAGGTCCTGGCCAATGTGCTGGTGGTGGTGATCCGTAGCCTGACACACTATAACCCTTAATGATTTTTTTGTCTGGGCTAGCCACTGCCTCTGACGCCTAAACAATGTTTTGTCACAGGCGATGGGCTCCAGGGAATGTAGGCCCTTGGTGTCCATTAATTTCGAAAGGACCTTCGACTCTTTACAAAGGCCTTTTATGTTCCGTGTGCTTGAGACAATGACTTTTGTTCCCCTTTTCCGCAAATGGGTTGAAGTTCTGTATACCGAACCATGGGCACGAGTTAGAATAAATGGGGCACTATTGCTCCCTTTTAAGATTGAGTGGGGCACGTGATGGGGCTGTCGTCTCTCATCCCCTCCTTCACATTTCAATTTAACGCGCTCTCCTTCTGTCTTACCTCTGCCCCTAAGGTACTCACAAAAAGTGAAGGTGGTGGTCGCTGCCCCGCTTTGTAGACTGAGAGTTCATGTGTTCCCTTACCTTGAGGACAGGCTGCTAAAGGTGGACTTATGGCACTCAGTTTTGGGCCACCTCCTGATGATGGCTGGACTTTAAACATTGTTGAATTTAGCTGTCATTGAGCCGAAGACTCACCTGAGAAACACACAAACACTTTTGTTCATTGGTGCAGTTGTGGACACTGGAGGTCAGGGCCTTCACACCATTGTAGCAAGTCCAGGACTTTCCGGATGTGATCCCGATATTTCAGGATTATTTCTAGGTTTCAAAAGAATTGCTATGAGGCATCTTGGTCTCCTGGCCTAGTGTATCCTCATCATCGTCAATGCCCGGCAACAAATGCGGGCCCTGACCTGGACCTTCAGATCCCAGTGGACTCAGCATTAAGGCTGCCTGTGTGACTCCATTCAGATCCCATTAGAAAGTGCAGGATTTGCTGTGGTGACCGAAGGGCTCCAACCTGGTTTGCAGAAGGCCACTCCCTTTTTCCCAGCAGTTCATGGAACAGACAGATGCGTCTGCTGAGTTGGGGGTGGGTGGGCATTTGGTAGCTTTCAGAGGCCTCTGGAGGAGAGCCAGTTCCATATCGGTCTTCTGGAACATCTGACTCTTAAAGCCTTCCTGCCGTCCATCAAAGGGAGGCTGATGCTGGTATCAGGGACGATGTTACCCCCATATGAAACTGCAACATGAAGGATGTAGTTTGGTCCTGCATCCTGTGTCAGGATAGGCTACACCTCTGGAGGTGGCTAAACCAGCAAAACATCATCCTGGTCGCCAACCGCCTGGCGAAGTATCTGGATGCTAGAGTAGACAAACTGAGATGATGGCTTCTGGCGTACTCTGACTGTCGTCTCCATCCCCAGGTGTCAAGGAGTCTTTTTTTGATCAATGGGGTTTTACATCAACCAAACTAACGACTTTTTTGTGGATGATCAGCTCTTTGTCTGGTTTTCTGGTGCAAGGAAATTCAAGTTTGTGCTAAAAAGATCCCTGTGAAGGATAGTCCTCTTCATCAAAATCTGTTACACACTGGCCAGGTAGATGCCCCTTGAAATCCTGTTGGCTCATTGCTCTAGGCCAAGGCCTCTACTACAGCTTTGGCATATGGGGTGCCTGTTCTAGACATCTGCCAGGCTGCAATGTGGGTGTCGGTGCATGCATTATCGAAGCACTACTGCCTTGACTGTCCGATCTGGTGGGAAGGTAATTTTGCCCTTTTGTTTCTCCATAACTGTACGGTCTAAATCCACTCTCCAGTCAGGAAGGTAGACCTGTGGTATCCTAAACCTAAGGAATCGGCAGTTAGAAGTGTCCTTTAGATGTACAAGTTACTTATCTCCGTAATCATCTTTCTGGTGGATAGTTTATCTAACTGAAGATTCTTCATGTCCTCTTACTTCTCCTCCCCCCCCCACCTACAAAGGTTACTACAAGCTCACGCCTACCTTTAGTGCAAGGTTTCCCAGAGGTAGCAACCGAAGTTCCTTACTCCAAGTCAACAGATTGAGACTGTTAAAGAATGTGACTAACGCAAGACCTAGCTTTTCTGAAGGGAGATCCACAAAAGGCATCAACACCAGTGATATCCCTGCTTTTGGGTGACAAAAGAAAATGCTGGAGGGTGTGGCACACCTGGAATTGTGTTTAGAGCATCACATCCTTGTGTGGTGTTTGGGAACTAATTTGGAAAAAACCTTGGACGGATTGCTAAAGACTAAAAACAAAAAACGTTTTCATGAGTAATATTGGTCTCTAACAAGTTTTAGTGCATCAGTGTATTTAGCTATCTCTGGTTATTGTCATTATCTAGCTCTGAGATCATCTTAGTTGTGGTTTATAAGTTTGAACACGGGTCAGCTGAAAATATTAAATTTACATTTACTAGTTCTGTATTTTCAGTCTTCATGTGGATAAACAGATGCAGAGAATTAAAAATGAATCAGACCCACTAGAAAGTTGGTGATTGGAAGGGAAAAGTAGATTTTACAAATCTGTGTATTGATCCAAGTGTAGGAGTTACCAGCAACAGAGGGTTAAAACTCCTCAATGGCAATAATACAACCACTTCAGTGTCAATTATGCCAACAAAGAAGCTCTTGAGGAGGCAAGTGAAACCAGCAATCGCAGATCTCCAAAAGAAAGTCTCTGCTACTTCAAGGTAATTTTATCTATCACTGTGCTCTACTCTGGTGACCGGGAGCATTGCCCATAACCTTAGTTAAAGCGAACTATAACCAAAGACTAACAAGGGCTGAATATTGTGAAAGTCATGTTTTAAATTTGAAATCTTTTCCCCCCCTAAGCCAGCTTAGAGACATGGTCTACAGCTTCTTCCAGCAGAAACTAAAAGTATCCCTCTAAAGGGTGCCATAGTCTGGTCTTCATACTCAAAGTGGATAAGGAGTTTATTCAAGACACTATCTTATGCCAAGGAAAGGTCCCAAAACAGAATTCAGGCCCTTGCTGTATCTAAAATGATCAAACAAGTGGTTCAGAAAAAGGTTTTGAATGTTTGCACTACCCTCGGCTGCTGCTGGGAGATTGGATTGTTACAATCCACTTACAAGGTGTTTCCTTAGAACACGTAGCAAATACTCACTATAAAATATGTGCAGTTCCGTTCACCCCGACCCCACTCCTCACACCATAGTTATCCCCCCCAAGTTAAGATATCTTTATTTTAATAAGCTACAACATTAACTTTGTATTGAATTGCTGTGCCCAACAAAATTCCTTGGGCTAGTGATCACAGTGAATCTACTCTAACTGGCATCGCACTTACACATAATAGTGTCTACGCTATGAGTAATGGATTAATTTACACTACTTCACACAGAGTAGGCATTATATAGGAGCTACTATATTGACTTTCCCCTTTTTTCTTCCTGTGCACAAGACCACTATCAAACTGCACAAATTTAGTGTGCCATACTGAGCGGACTCTCGCCACGTCTTCACCACTGATTACTTAGTTTGTATTGAATTGCTGTGCCCAACAAACTTCCTTGGACTTGTGATCACACTTACTCTACTCTGGTATCACACTTAACGCATAGTGTCTTACACTACAACTATCAAAATGCAAGTATTTATTGTGCGTCCCTAGCGAACTCCTGCCACGTCTTTGCCACTGATAAGTTTCAGCTTTGAAAAAGTCCTTTGCGACGAAATGCGTATCGGCTGTACCAAACAAAAAACAGACAACACCTCTAACAACTCTGAAAACCACAGCCTTGTTAAGCACTTGAAGTTAGATTTGCTAATGTCTGAGAGGCCGCATTTTGTTTTTAATGTATGAGCCACGAATACAAATAGTTGATGCCATATTAATACATCTTGGGTGCTACTAAAATCTCTTCTCTCATAGGGGAATTTTCAATATAGTCCTAAGCACTAAATAGTGCCGCACATGTGTGGGTAACCTGGAGCACTTTTTCACGATATATCATCTTAAGTGTAGTTGTTCACCTTTCTTCAGGAAGGCCTGCAGAGTCACTTAAAAAAGAAAAATATTATGGAGCCTGTAGAACTAGGCTACAATGGCCCAATTCTTCATCTCGTACTGATAAAAGGGGCCAGGAGAATAATAAATGTGTATAACTTCATGATGCTTTAATATAACCGCATAAATCTTTCACAAACCCTTTTTTGAGAGAGCATAAAGATGAAGGAAAGCAGGACAGACTAGCCCCATAAGCTGTCATTATAGGAGTTAAAAATAGAACCGAGGCCTTTAAGAACCCAGGGACCACCAGTATCCCATCATGCTGAGCAGGTGGCAGTTGCTTCAGTTTTTTTTGTAGGCGATACGTGATGATTGTTAGGTTCCATGGTTACTTCTGTCCACTCCACTGGGGAGGAGGCAGGGTTGCTTATGACTATATCAACCTTCACAAGCCCTTTTTTGATAGAGCATAAAGATGAAAGAAAGCAGGACATAGTAGCCCCATAGGCTGTCATTATATGAGTTAAAGATAGAGGGTGTGCTTGTAAAAACCTAGGGACTACCAGTATCCCATCATGCTGAGCAGGTGGTTGTTGCTTCAGTTCTTTTTTCCGGCTCCTGCTGACAGGACCCTGGGGCATTGAGCTCGGCCAAAATTTGGCTTTTCTCTTCAAAATTCGCAACTGATTTTTGCTGACAATCTTTTCATTTCATGTCTTTGGTCTCTCCCTGGCTTTTTCTGTCTTTTCCTGACAGAAATTAGAGGGTTTTTTTCAAAAGAAAAATGGCATCTCTTTTTGACAAATTCCCAGCCTGTGGGAGAAAAAACGCTGAGAGACTCTCATGAGGTGTGTATACTCTGCCTCCCAGAAGATCATGTTCCTGAGTCTTGCCATCACTGCAGGAGCTTTTGAAGATTCACCCCGAGACCGAGAGAATATTCGCCTTCATGGTACCGAGGACCGAAGATGACTCGGATGCAGTCTGAAGGTGGGACCCCAGGGCGAGGAGAGGGTCAAACCTCTACCAGGGCTCTGTCATCTGTCTCAAGTACGTGCCAGAATGAAAACGGAACAAAAACGCCATCGGTCCTGGTCAGCGTCGAGAGGATCGATATCTAGGAGAGGTACGGCGCCGACCTGTTCACCTTCTATCCATGGTTCGGCATCAAGGAAGCACTGCAAATCGGTGTCAAGGCAAGGTGTATCGACGTCGATAACTACACTGCTGAACTGCAGACGTCAAGGAGCCCATCAGCTACGAGGCCATCAAGACAGTCTACTTCGAGATTCAGATCGATGTCTAGGCACCATCGAAGGTCGGCGTAGAGACGCCGTCCTCTATCACCATCGACAAGCTTCGAGAACTCTTTCGACATAGTCTAGGTTACAGGAGGCAAGTAAGAAGAGAAGACTCATCTACTCCTCCTCAGATTTAGATTACTCTCAAACATATTCCCCTTCTTCAAGGGTTCAACCATGTTCACCACCAGCACTGTCTCCTCCTCCACAGCCTCCTCAACCACTGCCTCCGACTTCACCTCCTCCACCACTGTCTCCAACTCCACCGGTCCGTCCAAGACACAGATTTCGGTCCAGGTTGCGCCATCATTCTAGACGCCATTGACACAGCCCAAGGCACACTTCTGCCTCTTCCCGGTGCTCTTGCCATCATCATTCGCCACGAAGATCTCAGTCAAGACATCACACGGACATGTCCTCCACTTCTAGGGTACGATACTCCCCAAAGTTTTCAGACTCTCCACCTTCACGCATATCACCGGTGGATGATATGACATTTCAAGCGTTCCTAAATGAAGGGTTAATGGTTTCTAATTGGGTTATTAGTGCTGCAGCAGACTCTCCCTTATTAGCAGCTCATGAGTACTGCCACAGTGTCGCTCTTACAAGGTATTCTTGGCTCCACCTTACATCTCTCAAGCCAGAATCGCAGCAGAGGATATTAAATCTTTCAATCTTTGGTACCACTCTATTTGAAAGCTATACTGACAAAATGGCACGGATGAAGGCGGAAGTGGAAACTCTAAAAGCAGTCGGCTTAGAGAGACCCAGGGAACAGAGAAAATCTTTCCGACCCTATCAACGCTGCGTCTATTTCCAGAAGGTTCAAACCCCTTACTGGTATCGGGAGCACCAGCAAACCAGCAAATCTGTGCGCACCAGCGTCCCTGCAATTTATCAAAGAAAGCAGCCTAGAAGGGAGATCCACCCAGTAGTCTGCCCAAGGGGACAAGCAACCATCCGAGTCAAAACCCTGAACTATTACATCCCCCCTCTTCTGTTGCCCACTCTGGTGGGAGTAGGCATCCAACATTATCTGGCAGTGGCAAAACATACCACAAGACACCTGGTTGCTGAATATTGTTTGCAATGGATATTGTTTGAGGTTCACCAGTCCTCCACCATCCATACCTCCGAAACCATCCAGTTTTCAACTCCCACTGTTATAATTGGAGTTAAACATCCTCTTACAAAAGTAGGCGGTGGAAACTGTTTCTCACCAATGACTAGGTACAGGCATTTATTCCAGGTACTTTCTCGTCAAGAAGAAAGACGAGAACTAATTCAGACCCATTCTCGACCTCCAAACAGCCAACAAGTGGATTCGGGAGAAAAGTTTCAGATACTAGCATTCCACCAAATTTATACTCAATTACACTAAGGGTATTGGCTCTGTTCCATCGACCTTCAAGACGCATACTTTCATATACCGATCACCAGAAAGCATTGAAAGTTCTTGAGGTTAGTAGCGGGGCAGGACCATTATCAGTACCAAGTACTTCCATTTGGCCTGAAGACTGCGCTCAGGATATTCTCCAAGTGCATGGCAGTAGTGGCTGCCCACCTCAGGAGGCACAAAATATTCATCCACCCATATTTAGACGATTGGCTAATCAAGGCGTTCACGTCTCGGGAAGCTCGGCTTCATTAGTATTGGACCTGCAATCTCCTACAAAGGTTAGGCCTTCAGGTCAACCACAGCGAGTCTACCTCTGTTCAAGTTCAAACTTTACATTATCTGGGAGCTTCCATCGACACTGTACAAACAAAAGTGTGTCCTTCGGAGGAGAGACGCTTATCGATCCTTTGGAAGTGTCATGCTCTCATGAAAGCCTCTCATCCAACAGTGAAAACAGTATCCTCCCTCCTTGGCTCAATGGCCTCCCGCATCTTTCTCACACCGAATGTCCTTCTCCACATGCGACCTCTACAGGAATGTCTTGAGGACCAGTGGGACCAATTGGCAGGAAGTTCGGAAGACAGGGTTCAACTATCCCCTCATTTGAAGCTGTCCCTGAAATGGTGGTGCTCTCCAACCAATCTACTTTGAGGTACACAATTTCATCAGGAGATTCCTCCTCAAACCATAGTCACGGATGCCTCACTACTGGGATGGGGAGTCCACATGGGTTACCTCCAAATCCAGGGCAAGTGGTCGCAGAGAGAATCGACGTACCATATCAATTCTCCTCGAACTGTGCACAGTCCATCTGGCACTGAAGGCGTTTCATCCGTCTTTCAGATCCCACTCCCTGCTTGTTTAGATGGACAGTACAATAACCATGTACTACCTCAACAAGCAAAGAGGGACAAGGTCCAGGCACTTGTCTCACGAGGCCCAGACAATCTGGAAATTGGCTTCTAGCCATGGACCTTACCATCACGGCAACTCACCTTCCAGATGTCCAAAATAATCAAACCGACTCCTGCAAGAAAATCTCAGGTGGGGTCTTAAACAACAACCTCGTTTAAAACCTCTTTAAACTGTGGGGGAACTCCTGCCATCGACTTGTTCGCCACTGCAGAAAACAAAAATGCTGAAGCTTCGCCTCGGTATACTTCCAGCCAGGGACGCTGGGAGAGCCCTATTATTCAATTGGTCCAACAAATTTCTCCACGCTTTTCTGCCGATTCACCTGATGCCAACAGTCATCAAGTTGTCCCAATCGAGAATCAAGATGATCCTCATAGCTCCGGAGTGGCCACGTCAATGGTGGTTAATGAACCTCCTTCACTGGTCCATCCATCCACATATGAAGCTGCAATGCAGACGAGCTCTGCCCAGTGCTCTTGTCTAGCCAAAAAGTGGTGGCGATTCTTCACATGTTAAGAGACCACACAGGAAACTGCCCTGCTAACGAAGTTTGAAGTCCAGATGGTACATCCCAGTCCCTCCTCTTTGAAATTGACTGCATGGCTCCTGAGCTAGTGCAGTACGGACACTTGAATCTGCCACAAGACTGCATGGACATCCTGAAAGAGGCTAAGCAGCCTTCAACACATTATGCATATGCCTTCAAATGGAAGAGATTTTGCATATGGTGTTCCTCTAAAAACGTGGACCCTACGTCTTGCCAGAAACATGTCATTCTTCCTTGCTTGCTCCATTTGGCAAAATCTGGCTTGCAATTCTTTTCTATAAAGGTTCACCGGGCAGCTCTTACTGCCTACAGAAAATGTCCTTCACAAACCTCTTTTTTCAAAATCCCCGTAATTAAGGATTTTCTAGAAGGGTTAAAGAAGGTTTTTTTCTCCCTTTAGGCGTCCTTATCCTCCCTGGGAGCTTAACATAGTACTTTCACGTCCGATGGAGGACCCCTTTGAGTCTTTCCACAAAGCCTCCCTGCAACACCTTTCTTGGAATACCGCTTTCCTTGTAGCAATAACATTAGCTCGCAGGGTAAGTGAGATCCAAGCGCTTTGCTCTCGCAGACCATACATAGTCGTCATGAGAACTCGCCCTAAATTCCTCTCCAAAGTCATTTTGTACTTTCATGTCAATCAAGCCATCTACTTATCAACATTCTTTCAGAATACCTCTACTCCAGCTGAAAGATCTCTTCATTCTCTGGATGTGAAGAGAGTTTGAAATTCTATATCGATAAGACAAGGGACATCCGCAGATCGAACCAGTTATTTATCAACTATGGTCTAGTCTATATAGGTTTGGCCACTTCCAAGCAATCCATCTCTCGATGGATTTATTTCCTGCATCCTTTTGTGCTACCAAAAAGCTAACAAGACACTATCGGCTAAACCTAAAGCACACTCCACTAGATATAAAGTGGCTACTGCTACTTTATTGAGTAATATCCCTATTCCGGATATTTGGAAAGCAGCCATGTGGAGATTTGTCCATACATTTACCAAACATTACTGCCTAGACTCTGATGCTGGAGCAGATGCTCAAGTAGGATAGGCCTCCTCAGAAACCTATTTGCTTAAATAGCTACCTTAGTTAATTCTCTGTCTTCTCCACCACCCTTAGTAAGGATGGGCTTGCTACTCTGTTCAGTGCTTATTACTATAAATGGAAATCCCCTACCAGAGAAGAAATAGTTTCTTACCTGTAACTCTAGTTCTCTCAGGGGAATTTACATTATAGTCATAAGCAATCCTCCCTCCTCCCCAGGAGTGGAGGGGGTAAGGGGGAGGGGGTGGACAGAGGTACTTATGGGACCTAAATATCATCATGTATCGCCTCACAAAACGAACTGAAGCAACTGCCACCTGCTCAGGATAATGGGATACTGGTGGTCCCTGGGTTCTTAAAGGCCAAGTCTCTATTTTTAACACCTATAATAGCCTATGGGGCTACTCTGTCCTTCTTTCCTTCATCTTTATGCTCTATCAAAAAAGTGTTTGTGAAATAGATTTATACTGTTATATTAAAGCATCATGAAATTATACACATATAGAATTCTCCTGGACCCTTTTGTAAGTATAAGATGAAGAATTGAGCCATTATAGCCTATTCCAATAGGCTGCAAAATATTTGTCTTACTTAAGTGACTCTGCAGGCCTTCCTGAAGAAAGGCGAACATCTACACTTAAGAAGATGTATTGTGAAAAAGTGCTCCAGGGTCCCCGCACATGGGATGGACTATTCAGTGCTTATGACTATAATGGAAATTCCCCTACGAGAGAACTGGAGTTACTGGTAAGAAACTAGGCCTACTTTGTTATTGCGCCTGCTTTATCATCACCACTCAAACTTTAACTAATTGCACAGTAGTAGTGACTCACACTTGAATAGACAGAACATCTACTACTGCTTATTTGTAACCTGCTCACTTTAGAAAGCTTCTTTTGACTTAAAAGCTATGCTGCTGCCACTCTGTTTCCTTGGACCCTAGGTCAGCCTCCAAGAATCTACTGCAAACCCACTTCAGGTTATGACTTACCGCTGAGTTACTCTAGATATGTTTCATGAACAAGTTTCATTGGCAGAAGAGTACTCATTCCCAGTATTTAGTTTTGATCTTGTGAAAATGTAGGTGTAATTAAAATACACACATACCCACCACTACACAATTCTATTAGACATGGCCCTTTGCAAGTAGCCGGCATGATAACCCAAACCAAGTATAAAAGTGGAAAGACTTGCTAAGTTTTTTCCCCACCTAAGGTTCTCAAACCCACTCTCCGCACCATTTATTGTGGCTGGACAAAAAAGATGGGCGCACAGAGACAAAGGCTATCCATTTCCTAACACCTTCAGTAACATAGTAATGTTACCCTGGATAACAGTGTTTTGTTCCAGAGCAAACCATCAGGAGTGTACTGGATACCGAAGGATAATATTGGAAACTTGTAACATAATAAATTGGCATTTGAAATTTCCAAATCCCTGCAACCATTTTGGAACTGGGGGGTATAACTACCATGCCCAAGTGCCAAGTGCCATACCCTTGTTAGACAATCTTTGTGCAACCTAGAAGCAACATCTACCATTGAAGAAAATCTGAATCCATGGCGCAAAGGCAGTCGGTCATGTGCTTTCGCCCAGTCATTTCTAGCAAACCTGCCAAGGAGGAAAAAATACTAGAGATGAGTACAGCAATCCGTTTTTTCTAGTTAGTGCGCACAATCAAAAAACAATATCTGTATCTGAAAGAGACTATTAGTTACGGATTCCTCTTTAGAATTACCCCCATGCGTCAGACTGGATCCAGAGAAGTTTTCTTCAGCAGTACCCCTGCGCGTTGGTAGGTGGCGTCTGTCGACTCCGCGTTCGTCGTTGGCGTCGTGATCGCCAGAATTACTTTGCGGTATCTACTTAGACACCGCCGCTGTGCACTGACATCAGTTCTTTCTTTTTCCGCCCCAGCCAACGCAGATCCGGAGAGAGCGGTACCTCAAGTCACTTATTGACATTTTGTCGACATCCTTTCGAGTCGTCTGACTCCAGGTTTACAGGGATGTCCTCTCGGCGGACCGACTTCAAGCCTTGTGGCTCCTGCCACAAGCTGATGTCGGTGACGGACCCCCATCTTGTGTGCCTCTGGTGCCTGGATCGTGACCACGACCCAAAGTCGTGCTCCGACTGTCGGGCCTTGGCCCCGAAGTCTTTGTGGGAGCGGTCCCGAAAGCTTCTGGAGGCCCGGCAGTCGGCTCCGCGCCGCTCGATGTCCCGGTCGTGAGGGAGGTCACGGGACCGATCGCGGAGCCATCACCACCACTCTTCGTCGAAGTCTTAGTCTTCGGGTAAGTCGAAGCACAAAAAAAAGGCGAAGAAGCACCGTCGCTCTTCGTGTTATCCCCGTCCGTCGGCCGACACGACGCGGGATGCGGAAGGTAGTCGTCCGGCTCCTCCCGCGGAGCCTGTTTAGTCTGCTCCGAGCCTCCCTCCTTTTCCGGGAGCCGGAGCGACCCCTGCCCAACTTCGTAGCTTTTACGAAGCCCTCTACTCCATCTTTGGGCAGCCCGTCTCCGCGCCTTCTGGCCCTGCGGACTTGGCTGGGGGTCCTAGGCCTTCGATGCCGGCGGCTTCGGCTCCGCAGGGCCCCTTGGGGATCCAGGCCTGGATCCGGATCGGCGCCGGTCGACCTTTCGACCCCTCCGCCCGGCGCCGAATCCATTGGCAACACCTCCGCCCCCTAAGACGCCAGTTGTGTCCCCAACCGACGTCGACCCCAGCCTCCCCCTCGGCGTGGACACGGAGCCAGACCGGCGTCGACCGACGTCGGTACCGGCGCCAACCGGTACTTTTGTACCCCTGTTCTCCCCTAGTGTTACCTATCGCCCAGAGTGGCTACCAGAGGAGGGTGAGAAGGACTGGAAGGGGTCTGTGGACCCTTTGGCAGACCAGTTAGAAGAACCTGACTGGAGAGAGGAGTTGGGTGAGGCCAGTGGTCTGGACACCTCTCCAGATCTTGGCATGCCATCTCCCCCTACCGTGGCTACGGAGGAGGATGCATTATACGCAGTGGTGTTGCGTAGGGCTGCTGAGGCCTTAAACCTTGAGCTACCTACGGTGATGGTCAGGACTAACAACCTGACCATGGTGCTTCAAGTGGCAGCAGCGGCCTCTTTGGAGCCCCGGCTGATGTTCAATATGGCCCTCACGGACATCCTTTTGGGCACTTGGTCCAAGCCCAACACAGGGGCCCCTGTGGATAGGATTATTGCCCGACGCCGGCTCCGGGCGACCCCTTTTTCCTCTCCCAACACCCTACCCCCGAGAGCTTGGTGGTCCAAGCCTCGACTTCCAAGGGCGCATTCACTACTGCTCCACCTGATAAGGAATCGAAGAAGCTGGACCATCTTGGGAAGAAAATGTTTTCTTCCTCTAGCTTAGGACTGCGGACGGTGAACACTGCATGTCTCTTGGGCCGTTACTCCCATTTGGTGTAGGACACAGTCACGTAGGTGCTGGCACAGTGCCAGGAGGGGGCCCGGGCCGTGCTCTCCCGTGCAGTTGCCGAAGGGAGAGACGCAGCGAAGTTCGCCATACAATGTGGACTGGACACCGCCGACTCGCTGGGCAGGACGATTTCAATGTCAGTAGCCCTGAGACGCTACGCCTGGCTGAGTTCCACTGGCTTTTCGGGTGATGTCCAAGCTTCGCTTTTGGACATGTCCTTTGATGGCAGTCGCTTGTTTGGCGACAAAGCGCTTGAGCGCTTCAAGGACTCTAGGACTACGGCCAGGTCCTTGGGCCTCGCTTCCACCTCTCGCCCCGCGCAGTCTGCTTTTCGCCCCTTTCGTGGCTACGGAAGGGGTGCCCTACCATGTTCAGCCCAGAGCCACAGGCCTGCGGAAGCTGTTCAGCCTCTGCGCGTGCCAGGGACGTGGGACCCACTGTCGTGGGTCTGGGGGCCAGCGGGCGGGCCAGTCCACCAGCGCCCCCTCTACAGCTTCCTAGTCCGACCTTTCAGGGCTACCATTCGCCAGTGGGCGGCAGGATTCGCCATCACCTCCCCCACTGGCTCAACATCACTTCGGATGGGTGGGTTTTGCAGATAGTCCGAAGGGGCTACTCCCTCCCCTTCGAGACTACCCCTCCATCCAAGCCAACTCAATTCCATCCCTTCTCAGGATCACTTGGCCCTTCTCCACCAGGAAGTTACGGCTCTCTTGGCCAAGGGAGCCATCGAGCGAGTTCCTGCCCCAGAAGTAGGTTGTGGTTATTATTCCCACTACTTTCTGGTGCCCAAGAAGGACAAGGGCCTGCGTCCTATCTTTGATCTCAGGAACGTCAACTGTTTCCTCCGGAAGGAGAAGTTCAAAATGTTGACATTGGCTCAGGTCCTGTCTGCCCTCGACCCTGGAGACTGGATGGTAGCGTTGGACTTGCAGGACACTTATTTTCACATCCCCGTCCTGCCGGCCCACATGCGTTACCTACTGTTCACGGTAGGCAACGAGCACTTTTAGTTAACTGTGCTCCCCTTTGGCCTTACCAGCGCCCCTCCAGTGTTCACGAAGGTGATGGCGGTGGTCGCAGCTCATCTGCGCAGATCAGGGGTTCCAGTCTTCCCCTATCTCGACAATTGGCTGTTGAAGGCGGACTCGCCCCAGGCTGTCGTCTCCCACCTCCAGACTACGACAGATCTCCTGCATTCGCTGGGGTTCACCATCAATGTGCCGAAGTCAAACCTGATTCCCTCTCAGAAGCTCCTTTTCATCGGAGCGGTTCTGGACACATCGCAGTTTCTGGCTTATCCTCCCGAGCAGCGAGTCCGGGATATTCAGGCTATGATTCCGTTCTTTCAGCCTCTATCCCAGGTTTTGGTCAGAATGACCCTGCGGCTACTGGGCTTCATGGCCTCCTGCATCCTGCTGGTGGACTATGCCAGGTGGCATATGTGGGCTCTGCACTGGGACCTGAAGTTCCAGTGGGCACAGGATCAGGGAAATCTTTCCGATTGCATCCAGATCTCGGAGGGCACTGCACACCAATTGCGGTGTTTGCTAACGAACCAGGATTGGGTCACGGCAGGTCCCTCTCCCTTCCCCAACCAGAGTTCACAGTGGTGACAGATGCATCACTTCTGGGGTGGGGCGGCCACATGGGGTAGGCGGAGATCATAGGTCTCTGGTCTCCGGCGGAGTCCGGGCTCCACATTAACCTTCTGGAGCTCTGGGCGATTCGTCTTGTACTGAAGGCATTCCTTCCTTCTGTCAAAGGAAGAGTAGTGCAGGCATTCACGGACAATACCACCGCCAAGTGGTACTGCAACAAACAGGGCGGGGTGGGGTCGTGGACCCTATGTCAGGAGGCACTTGTCTCTGGAAGTGGCTGGAACATCAGGGCATGTCCCTGGTGATTCAACACCTGGCAGGTTCTCTGAACGCCAGGGCGGACAAACTCCGCCGCCTGTGCATGATGGATCACAAATGGCGTCTTCACTCGGAGGTGGTGCAAGGTCTCTTTCAGCAGTGGGGAGAGCCTTGGTTAGATCTATTCGCCACCGAAGAGAACGTGCAATGTCAGCAGTTCTGCACGTAGGAATTTCCAAGGCGGCACTCGCTAGGCGACGCTTTTTGTCATGGGTGGAGTTGCGGTCTTCTATACGCCTTTCCGCCTGTACCACTTCTGCCCAGAGTGCTGAAGAAGATCAAGCGCGACCAGGCCCAAGTCATTCTTGTGGCCCCGGACTGGGCACGAAGAGTCTAGTATCCCGAGCTCTTGAGCATGGCCATCGATCCTCCGATCAGACTGCCCCTTCGGGGGGATCTTCTATCGCAGCAGGGGACTGTCCTCCACCCGAACCTGTCCAGCCTCCACCTCCTTGCTTGGAGATTGAGCGGCGACAGTTGACAGCTTTGGACCTTCCTCCCGAAGTCAGTAACGTTATTTTGGCAGCCAGGCGTCCCTCCACCAAAACAGTATACGCCTGTAGATGGAACAAATTTATGGCATGGTGTGCAGAAAAGGCTGTGGATCCACTTTCTGCCCCTCTTTCAGAGGTTCTCCTCTTCATTCTTTCCTTGGCCCAGCAGGGCTCTGCTCTGGGCACTCTCAAGGGCTATCTTTCGGCCATTTCGGCCTTTCTTCACCTTCCAGATCAACCTTCTCTTTTCAAGTCCCCTATTGTAAATCGTTTCCTTAAGGGCATTACTCATTTGTTTCCTCCTATTCCTTTCGTAATGCCCCAGTGGGACTTGAACGTGGTTCTGACCTACCTCATGTGCACTCCTTTCGAGCCGCTACATAACTGTCCTCTCAGACTTTTGACACTCAAAGCTGCTTTTTTGGTTGCCATCACCTCTGCTCGCAGGGTGAGTGAGCTTCAGGCTCTCTTCCAAACCTCCTTTCCTGGCTGTTCATCTGGACAAGGTTGTCCTTCGCACTAGGCCTTCTTTCCTTCCCAAATAGGACAGACCATCACTTTGCCCACCTTCTTTCCGCCCCGCATCCTTCTAAAGAGGAGGAGAGGCTCCACCGTCTGGATCCAAAACGTGCGCATTCATTCTATTTGGATCGCACAAAACAATTCCGGGTGGATGATCAGCTCTTAGTTGACTGTGGGCGCCAAGAAAGGTCGGGCCGTGCAAAAGCAGACCATCTCTCAATGGGTCGTTCTTTGCATCAAAATTTGTTATTCCTTAGCGAAAAAGGAACCTCCAGTGGGGCTGCGCGCTCATTCCACCAGGGCAACGGCAGCCACTACTGCTTTGGGATGGGGAGTTCCTCTTCATGACATCTGCCAGGCAGCCACGTGGGCTTCATTGCACACGTTCGCCAAACATTACTGCCTGGACAGCCAAGTCCGTAGAGACGGCTTCTTTGGCCATTCAGTTCTCCAGGACTTTCTGGTGTGAACTTAGTTCACAGACCCACCTCCGGGGTTGGTATTGCCGGGGTATCTATTCTAAGGTGAGAAATCCATAACTAATAGTCTCTTTCAGATGAACAAGTTACTTACCTTCGGTAACGATATATCTGTAAGAGACATATATTAGTTATGGATTCCTCACCGCCCCACCCATCCTCCCCGTTCTGCGAACTGACTTCTAGGGTAAGGGACTCCCTTTCAGGGCCCTAGTTTTGTGCACCAGTGGTCAGTGTCTTGCATGGCTCTGTGCTTCTGCCGTGGAATGTTGTGTAAAAACCGATGTCAGCGTGCAGGGGCGGCGTCTAAGTAGATACTGCGATGTCATTCCGGCGATCACGATGCCAACAACGAACGCAGAGTCGACCGACGCCACCCACCAACGCGCAGGGGTACTGCTAAAGAAAAATTCTCCGGATCCAGTCTGACGCCTGGGGGTAATTCTAAGGTGAGGAATCCATAACTAATGTCTTACAGATGTATCATTACCAAAGGTAAGTAACTTGTTCGTTAAGATTATAGTATGACGTTGCAATACCAAAGTGCATAATTAATGATATGTTTACAAATTGCAAGCGATTGAAAGAACTTTGATTATTGTGACAACTTTGGTAACTTGAACTTGTAAATTGAGAGATCACACTGAGTACTGCCACATAGGAAATAGACCTAAAGGATCTTAGTGTGAGACTCTCGTGGAGTTTGGTAAAAAAAACTAATTTGAAATTAATCTTGTGCAAGAAAATCCTTCCTGGTTTGTCAGATTGAGACGAGCACTACCTATAGACTTGAAAAAAGATACCTATCAAAACCAAATGAGTATATATTGCGTGTAGAGTGGAAGGAAAGGGGCTACCGCCAGGTGTGGAAGAGACATAACCGGCAACTCTTTCTTTTTTCTTTCTCTTGTCCCATTCTCTTCAGAGTTTTTTGAGTGCTTGCTTGATTCCACTTGCTCTGTTGAACACAGTTGAGCATTGAAGGTCTATATTCGTGCATCGATCTCTCTGGTCCCATTCATACAGGTCAATCAGTTTGAACATATTCAAGTTGTATAAAATAGTAGCTACAAGTCCCAATAACAAAATATTCAGGCTCTGGCAGTAGCACTCATCAGATGAAAGCCTTGGAGCATGGTCATCTTGGTAGAGGAAAAAGGGCCTAAATGGCTCCCATCTTGAACTTGCATCTAACATAACGAGCAACTTTATGATGATGGATGTCACCTTGTGCGATTGAGGGCTTGCATTTTTTCCCCAATACCAAGAAATATATAGGACCTTTCAGTGAAAAAACACTAGACAATTTGTAGGGAATTACTCCTTGAGTCAAAAAAAGGTGTAGTTGGGATCACTTATTCATTAGGCAGGATAACGCACCACACATCTAACGGTTGCTCCCCTCTGCCCCTTGTTTTGAGGAATCCGGGCAGATTATTGGGAATTGAGAAGGGCTAGCTCCTAAAAAAGACTTCACAACTTACATATCATCCTATTTCTTAGCTAGGATTTATGGGACCAGTCCTCTTCATTTTTCTAAATACATGGCTAAATAGGATTGTTGCAGTAGTGCATGGGGAATCAATTAAGTCACTTGGAAAGCAATTTGGAAGCCAATAGATTAACTTACAAGCAGCCCTGCAGTCACTTCTATCACGTTGTCAATGCCCAAACCTAGAGGTGGGTGTAACAGTTTAATGAACCTGGTTTGTTGGAGTTGTTCTCCCTGGTAGTCCAACACACATGGGGGCTCTGGTTTACAGTTTTATAAAGCAGATCATGGTTCCACATAGAAGAAAGAGAAACTGCTTGTGGAAGACTCATCGTCGTATGCAATTCTCCTGTGCCTTCTCACAACCTCATGCACAATTTCACAAGTCCCCATCTCAGGAGGAGGTGTGCGGATTCGGTCTGATCTTTGGCAAGTATGCACACTAGTCTTACAACAGAGTAACAATGCAATAGTTGAACACGTCGTGTCATTGGTTTCCTCAGTTGAAACGCTAGACCATTAAAGGCCACTTGATCAGAGCATTTTCCAGGAAACTATGCAGTTTGTGTGTGCAAAACAGATATTGCCAGTGGTTTGTTGAATTTGCTTCTCTCTTACAGTGCACAAACTAAATGAAGGTAGTACTTAAGGTTTACCCAAGTGACAGTAGGGAGAATGTTTCATCAGGGTTTCCTTAACAAAACATTTGGCACAAGTGCATCTTACCCAAGTTTTGGAGCTCATATGGGGGTGTTACCAATACAATAAATTTGGCCCAGATCAACCTATTGGAGCTCAGAGTGGCGCATCTAGTCCTCACGGCGTCTGTCTCTGATGGCGGATAAGAGTGGTGGTTGAAATGGACATCACCACAACCATTTACTATCTAAGCCAAGACAACAATACTAATCCTGGACGCATCTCTGTAAGCACAAGCAATTTGGAAATAGGTAGTTTCCAGGAATCTTTAATAACAGCAGAATAACTGGAAATACAATGAGAACAACCAATGAGTTCTAGAAGACATCTGTGAATTGGGCTGTCTACAAATAGACCTCTGTGCAGTATCAGTAAGCAGTATATGCCCAAACTTTGAATCTTGAATCCAGATTCCACAAAAGATTCATTTTTGATAAATTGATCAGCAAAATCTCCCCATAACTTACTACCAATAGCACTAATTCTGTGGCCCATGATCAAATGTTAGACATTCCAAACCAGAGCACTGCCCAGTGCTCTTATCTAGCCAGGAAAGTGGTAGTGCTGCTTCACATGTTAAGAGGAAACCGGAAACTGCCCTGCGCACAGAATCTTCTATCACGATGCAAAGTAACCTATGATCGTTCAACTTGGGCACCCATTGCCTTCTTTGGGCACCTCATTGTAAGTTAAATGGAGGTTTTAAGTTTCCTATCAACATACTTGTATGGTAGTGGTAAGGCCTCGTCCTTCATTCCTTTTTGAAGTTGTGTTAAATTTCTTTGTGAACCAATCTATTTCATTGCTTGTATTTTAAAAACATCTAATCTCTCCATTGATAACGGTCTTTACATAATCTGGATGTCAGGTGTGTCCTGGTTTTCTGCCTAGACAAAACCAAGGGTATTTGAAAGCCATAGCAACAATTTTGTCAACTATGACATGAATACAACTTAGATGCCTAGATACAAACAGTTCATCTCCAGGTGGATTGTTTTGTACATAATATGTTACTATTAGCAAAAAGGTTAACCGGCAACTTAAAGCTTCATTTGATTAGAGGTAAAGACGTCACCCAGTCTTTATTAAGATATGCCCAATTTAGGATATTTGCAAAGTGGCTGCAGGCTTTATAGAGATCTATAAAATCATTCACTAGACACTGCTGTCTAGACGCAGATTACAGAGCTGATTCTCAAATGGGCCAGGCCATGTTGAGGAACGTGTTTGGTTAGAAAGTTGCTACTGTGTATAGAAATGTTTTTTTGTTTTTTGTTACAGATACTAACCATGATCTGATAGAATGGACCTATTATTTTAAATTTTTTGTAACTGTTAATAAAGATCCTTTTATGAGCAGGAAAGATTGCTTACTTGTAAGCCTGTTTCTACATCAGAGGAATCTTCATCCCAGTCACCTCCCTGACAAGATTCTTAATTTTTCATGTGTGTACAGTGAGAATCAAATAGTCATATCAAAAAGGAAACAGCGTACTGTAGTACCTGTCAGTGCATTGCATGATGATGAATGGATACTGTTGCTTAATTGAGCAATCCCAGCATTTCATGTCTGATGCCTATCTGGGTGCATTTTCCTCTGTCTTGTAATGGTCTTACTTTAGAACAGAAGTTGAGCCTTACATGGACTCCAGGTTTTTAGGTTTAACTGTCTTGCTAAACTCTTGTAATAAAATAAATCCCATGGCCAATTCCATATGCGTCCATGACAAGAATGCTTTTTGCAGTGCAGGGCTTTCGTAGACCCCATTCTGCAAATCACCATCACCACTGACGCCTCCCTCTTCGGCTATGGGGCGCATCTCAACCAAGTGACCCTACAGGGAGTGTGGGCCCCTTAACACCAGAGGCGGTACATTAACTACCTCCAGCTTCTTGCTATACATCTCACTCTGTCAGAGCTCCTGTCAGAGGACCACAGGGTAAACAGGAGCTGCTGGGCCTAATCATGGTGGTTGAGCCATTTACTCCTGGTGTCCCATCACACAAGGGGGTGCACACAGGCTCACACCTCAAAATATGTTCAATCGCAGCATTAAATGATTGCCCAGTCAAATACTTTCTTTTCTGGCAAAAGGAGTATTTATATGTGACCACAAAGTGAAATATGACACACAGAGACAGAAGTCAAAGCTCTGGTGTTTAATAATCAGTCCCCTGAGTCCCACTTCCCTCTCACTAATGGTAGTGGTTAGTCCTCATTTGTTATAGGCAAAATTCAGGTAAGGGTCTACTAGCAGTCTTACTCCAGGAGTCCCACTCCAACTCGGTTAGAAAAGGCAAGTGTTCCAGCTCAGACAAGTTCCCCCTGGGCCTTCTGGCCCTTCTCTCCCTCTTACCCTCACCAGCAGGGATTGTCTGACCGGAGTCTCGGAGTGCATCTCTTGCAGGCACAGTGGCTTGCTCTGTTCAGTTGCTCTCTTGGAAAATAGCCTTCCTTGTCATAACATCTCTGACGCATCAGTGAGTTGCAGGCCCTCACTCTACCTCAACCAAACAATAAAGCTTCCAGTCTTTTTTTCCCCTCAACCACAGTCTGTAGCAGAGAGAACCCTTCACACCCTAGAAGTCACACAAGTTCTCGTTTAGTACATCAGCAGGACCAAGCCCTTCTTTAAGACTGGTGAGTAGTTTGTAGCCTTTGCAAAAACCCACAAGGCTGATATCACCAGGTGGATAGTCATGTGTGTCCAAACTTGCTATCACAAAATCATAGAGGCCTCCTTGTTGCTCCAGGGAGCACTCTGCATGCAGAAAACCACAACCATAGCCTTTCTAGTCAACATCCCACTAGCTGACATATGTAAGGCAGCTACTTGGTCAGCTCTACACACTTTTGCCAAAAACTGCTGTGTGGATGCCTGTACTTTTCAGCTGGCAGTGGGTTGGCCAGACAGTCCCAAGCACTTTATTGCAGGCATCATTCACAAGCTAGTCACCGCTTGTAGAGCGGTACTGCTTTACAGTCTATGCAGAGCATGTTTATCTACAGCAACACATGCTACTAAAGGGAAACTTACTTCGCTTGTAAACACTTTCATAGCATGTAGTGCTGTATTTTCTCATGCACCCATTCTCCTCCCCAAAAGCTTGTCTTTACTTGCAGATCTCTTACTTATTAACTTAATTGCTTTCACAGTACACATGTGCACCATACTGCGTTCACCTGCTTCTACATACTACTCTCACCTGCTGTGCTAAAAGCTATCTCACATGGAGTCCGTGCTGAAGTGCATTACCAACTAAAGTTGTATTCACAGCACATCCCATTTGAAAGGCTTTCATAGGTTCCATTATTGAGGATTAAAACAAATTAAACCTGTTCTAAGTAGTCTGTCAGTTAGTGAGGGCCTGTACCTTTGTAGTAAAATGGTACTTGATAATTTTTTTTTTATTTGAAAATATTTTTGCATTTAGCCACCAAAGCTAGGCTGTTATGTTTATATTTGCCTGTTCTAGTTGCATGTGCTTGCAATAATTTTTTTTAAATTAAATGTAACCATCACACTAATTTGCGAAGCCTGACCTGCTTGTTGTATCTTGCTTTTATGAATTAATTATTTTTTTATTGATCCTGCAGTTAAGTTGTAACACAGCTGAGCATCTGCAACCCCAAGAGGCCATATCTGCTTTTAATAATTGATTTTTCCATTTAATTGTGTGTATGTTCAATGATGGTTCCTATGGCGCAGAAATAGGATTACAAGTAAGGGGCGTAGTCACTATGGTTACTCCAGTATTGGAACTTTCATAGATTCCCATGCCTGAATCATTCCCCGTCGTCGAGATGGGAGTCCCCGGTATACATAAAATAGCAATAGAAACCATTACAAAAGAAGAAACTAGGCCTAGGCCCATTCTAGTTTTGTAACATATCCACCTCTTTTTGTAAAAGAGACCAAATAAAACGAACAGCCAATCAGATTAGCCTCACCCTCTAGAACCTTGCTGAGAGAACCTCAGACCCTCATATTTTCTACCACACGTTGTGCAAGGGAGTCTCCAATTGAGCTCTGCTCATTTATACTCATTTCTACAGTTTTTTCTTCTTGTTTTGCTGGCATTCTCTCCTAGGATGTCAGACAAGGAAAAGAAAGCTCTCTTCAAGGCTTGTGCCACCTGTGCCAAGAAGAGGTTATATGTGGAGGACAGGCATAAAGACTGCATTTACTGCCTGTATCCAGACCACAAAGCAGCGGACTGCAAGATTTGTCGCACCTTCTCAACGAAGACACTACGAGACCGTGAGGGTCATCTCTTGACCTGGCTCCAGAAACTGAAGTCAAGAAAAGATCCACTCTCCAGTGACAGCGAGGAGTCGTCATCTGCCACTTCTTCAAGAAGGTCTGTTAAAAGGGGTAGGGCTTCCCCTTCGCCTTCTAAAGAGCGTCCTGCTAAGCTCTCAAAAATGACCTCTCAGGGGTCTGAGGGCCGGAGTCCTGGCGAATCTCCTCACCACGGTGTAAAGGAGAGGGAAGGACAATCAGCAGCAACAGCAGTAGTCAGTGGCTGTAAAACCCTTCAAGAAGTCCTCTTCTCTGACTTCTGAGGGAAAATCTGAAAAGGACGCCCACTCGTCGACGGCGATCAAACAACCGTCGACGAAATCATCCAAGGTACAGCTTAAATCTATGCCTCCGTCGACGGGCTCGTCGACGATGGAGAAAATCATAAAAAAAGTCAAATCACACCAGACATGACTTCCCCCAGAAGAGTCACTCCTCTGCCTCCGGCTCTTTTGCTTGAAGAAGAAGAGTCTGACGACAATGGGCCTTTTGACTACGCACATAGCCCCTCGCAGCTGCGAGTTAAATGCCAGGATACTGACTCGGAGGGAGAATATCTCCAAGAGCATACATATGACCAATCCATAGGCTATCAAGAGGACTACCGCCAGGAGATGGTCTCGGTGCCTTCCTCTCTTTTAGCGGATCTCCAAGGTATGCTGGTCGACTATAGGAGGAGATTTTCTACACAACCACCTCCTCCAGCTATGGGGCCGATTGCGGCTGCTCTTCCGGCTCGGTCTATTACTCCTCCACTGCCACCGTCGCAACCAATGCCTCAGCATCACTTGCTGATTTCGGATGTACCTCCGATTGGGCCACCCGCACAGGATGACACCTCGGATGAGGATCAGGGCAATGTCCCTCCGCTTCACCAGGACACAGAGTGGGATGATTGTTATCCCTGACCCGGCTTCTCCATCCCCAGCTCCTCTTGATTTCCCCCCCCTGTGGACATTGGGGGTTTTCATAAATTAATGGAAAGGGCCGCAAAACGATTTGATCTTCCCATGCCCACGGTTCAGTCGGAATGTTTCCTCTATGACTTCAAGGAACCGTATAAAAAGACTGTGCGTTCCATTCCCATTGTGGGCCATGTCTGGGATGAAGGATTAAAGGTGATGAAGAATCCTGCCATGGTGATGCCAGTCTTACCTCGCCTGGAAAAGAAGTATAAGGCCCCGGAGGACAGTCCAGCCTCCTTGGTTAGTCAGCCTAAACCGGATTCGGTGATATCTCAGGCTGCCCAAAGGAAGTCGCGCAACCCTTCGGCCCCTCTCACTACGCCACCTGATAAGGAGGGCAGACGCCTCGATAATGCAGGGAAAAGATTCTCTTCAATGGTGAGCCTCTTGGTTCGGGCAGCTAATGCCTTGGCAATATTGGGCAGGTATGATCGCCAAATGTGGTGAGATCTGTCCCCATATCTTGACCAGTTGCCAGAGGATCCTAAGGTGGAAGCGAAGAAGATCCTGCAAGAGGGGGAAGTAACATCAGCAGAAATAATTGACTGTGCAATGGACATTGCAACAACTGCATTCCGCTCGCTGGCGGGCGCAGCGGTCCTTCGTCGCCAGGGCTGGTTGAGAGCAACATGGTTCCGTCCGGAGGTCCAAAATAAAATCCTTGACCTTCCCTTTGATGGTGAGGCGCTCTTCGGTAAGCATATTGACGATGCGCTCCAAGATATTAAAAAAGATACGGAAACAGCGAGATCTTTAGGGACTCTACAATACTGGAAGGTCCCTTTCCGTGGAGCCAGGGGAAGAGGTACTCCGTCCTATAGAGGTGCATACCAGCAGCAACGATATTCCTCCTATGGGTCAACATCCCAGTCGTATCGTCTGTCCTACAATCAGAGGCAAGGCCAGTCCTCTTCTTTCTCCAGGTCCAACAACAGAGGGAAGTAAGGTCGCCAAGGACGGGATTCTTCTAAGCGACAATAGCGGCGTGCTGGCTCTTCTTACTGTACCCTCCCCCTCTATGACATCAGTGGGAGGCAGGGTATCCGGATACCTCCACAACTGGCAACGGATAACATCAGACCGTTGGGTGCTGAACATCATTCAGTGTGGCCATACTTTAGAATTTGTCCATCTTCCACCATCCAAGCCCCCTGCCGCCACGGCCTCAAAACATCTGCGCCTTCTTCGATTGGAAGTACAGCAAATGCTCCTCAAAGGGGCAGTGGAGCCGGTTCCTCTCTCTCAGTGGGGAGAGGGGTTCTACTCCAGGTTTTTTCTGGTCAAGAAGACGCTGGACAAGTGGCGCCCTATTCTAGATCTCAGGGAGCTCAACACCTATCTCATAAGACAATCATTTCGGATGGTGTCTCTCCAAGATATTCTACGTCTTCTCAACTCAGGGGACTTTATGGCCACTCTCTATCTCGAGGACGCGTACTTTCATGTATCCATCCATCCAGCGCACAGGAGGTTTCTGCCGTTCACAGTATTCAAGAGCCATTTTCAGTTCAAAGTTCTACCTTTTGGTCTTCGATCTGCTCTGCGGATCTTCACCAAGGTGCTAGCGCCAGTGGCAGCATGTCTTCCCCTACCTGGACGACTGGCTGCTAAAAGCTCCGACCAAGCTGCAAGCGGAGGAGACAGTCGGTGCGTGCACACGCCTTTTCGACAGCCTAGGGTTAACTCTCAACATGGAAACATCTCAGCCCGTCCAGGATAGTTCGATTCCTGGGGGCCATCCTGGACACGTCTCTCCAAAACTTCTCCAAGTCTCGAGAGGCAGGAAAAGCTGATGTCCATGGCTCATCTGTTGCGAAGAAAAGAGTGTCTTTCAGTTCGCCTTTACAAGTCCCTGCTAGGGACAATTTCCTCCTGCATTCCCTTGATACCTCACTGCAGGTTGCGGATGCGTCCCCTCCAGGAGGAGTTGGACTTGCAATGGCAACAAATAGACGGGTCCTTCGACAAGGTGGTGGTCACCCAGTCTATGAGAAACGCCGCCTTATGGTGGACAAGGGAAAAGAATGTGCCTCAAGGTCTATCCTTCGAAGTCATCCCAGCACCTCAAGTAGTAACGACTGACGCCTCGCTGGAAGGCTGGGGCGCAGTGTTACAGGACTTGCATGTAAGCGGGCGTTGGTTACCCCACCATCGTCGGCTCCATATCAACCTTCTGGAGCTCAGGGCGATTCGTCTAGCATTGCAGGCTTTTCTTCCACGACTACAACAGTCGGCGGTTCTCGTCCGCACGGACAATACCACGGCCATGCATTACATAAACAAGGAAGGAGGCACCAGGTCTCGCTCTTTGTCTCAGGAAGCCCAGAGAATTTGGGAATGGGCTATCCAGCACGGGATTTCACTCAAAGCGGAACATCTCCCAGGGGTTCTCAACGAGTCAGCAGACACGCTGAGCAGGCTGAGATCAGAAAGCCACGAATGGGAACTGGACCAGTCTACTCTGGAGGAAGTGTTTCGCCGGTGGGGCAGGCCTTCCATAGACCTCTTTGCCACCCAGAGAACACGAAATGCCAATTTTATGCCAGCAAGCTACACCATCGGGGATCCCTGGGGAGTGCGCTTTCGATAGCCTGGTCAGGCGCATTTGTCTACGCTTTTCCCCCCATTCCGTTGATATCCAGGCTTCTCCGGAAACTCAAGGTGGAACCTTGCAGGATGATCCTGATAGCTCCAGCTTGGCCTCGACAGTTTTGGTTCACAGAGCTTCACCTTCTCTCCCTGGACCTTCCTCTGCCGCTGCGGTCAATTCCAGCACTGCTTTCAATGTCTCAGGGCCAGGTCTGGCATCCGAATCCTCGATCGCTGCAACTATCGGCATGGCTCGTGAGCACCGAGAATTTCTTGGGTTAACACTCTCGAAGGAGGTTACGGAGGTGCTTTCTCAGGCCAGAGCCCCAAGTACAAACAAGACGTACCGATTGAAATGGAAGCGCTTCTGTATTTGGTGCCATCAGGAAGGGGTAGACTCCTTCTTATCTCAACCTCACCAGGTTCTACCTTACCTCCTATCATTGGCGAAAGCGGGGCTGGCTCACTCCTCCATCAAAGTCCATCTGGCTGCCATCTCTCGCTATAGACTCACTTCCTCTGGGCCTTCTCTCTGGTCGGCAGGGATAGTCAAGCAGTTTCTCAAAGGACTCTTCAGAGCCTTCCCTCCAGTGAGGCCTCCGCCTCCTCTTTGGCACTTGAATTTGGTTCTCGCCCAGCTCATGAAGTACCCCTTTGAGCCGATTCACCGGGCGGACTTAAAATTCCTCTCCTGGAAGGTGGCGCTTCTCCTGGCTCTCACTTCCGCAAGGAGAATGAGTGAGTTACAGGCCCTAACAATTCATGATCCTTTCCTTCAATTCAAGAAAGGCACAGTGATACTCAGGACTAACCCAAAATTCATACCAAATGTGCCTGCAGACTTTCATTTGAACGAGCCAGTGATACTCGAGGCCTTCTTTCCTCAGCCTTCTACTCCGGCTGAAAGAGCACTTCACTCACTGGACATTCAGAGGTGCTTAAAGTTCTACCTTGTCCGTACTAAGCACTTCAGGAAATCCTCAACTATTTGTCTCTTTTAGCGCTCCCCGTAAAGGCTTTCCCCTTTCCAAACAGGGGATTGCTCGTTGGGTTGTCAGCGCTATCCGATATTGCCACACAGCAGCGGGCAAGCCCCTGGAGGGTCGAGTCCGAGCACATTCTACAAGGGCCATGGCTTCTTCAACAGCTCTCTTCGCCGGAGTCCAGATCAGGGATATCTGCAGGGCTGCGACTTGAAGCAGTACTCATACGTTTACAAGACATTACTGCCTGGATGCTTCAACGCAGAATGACACGGCTGTGGGCCAGGCAGTCCTGAGGAACCTCTTTCAGTGAGCGGTGAGCTTTCCCTTTCTTCCCTCCTACTATTGTTTCGTATTATTTGCACATTTTGACAGTGTGTTTATGTATTGAAGTAGTGCTTGTTCTTAAAGGTACTGCAATGTTATGACTTTCCTCTCGCTTGTTTTAATGTTTTAAAAAAAAAAAAATATGAGAGAGAACAGTAAGAGAGCAAAATGTGCTTATAACTGCTAGCTACTCTGATTCAGGCATGGGAATCTATGAAAGTTCCAATACTGGAGTAAGAAAACAAGTTACTTGCCTGTAACTTTGGTTCTCCAGTATTGGAAGCTTTCATAGATTCCCATGCGACCCACCCTCCTCCCCTGGGAAAGCTCAGCCTTCAGTGTCTTTGGTTGTATTGTTACACAACGTTTACGAAAATCTGAGGGTCTGAGGTTCTCTCAGCAAGGTTCTAGAGGGTGAGGCTAATCTGATTGGCTGTTCGTTTTATTTGGTCTCTTTTACAAAAAGAGGTGGATATGTTACAAAACTAGAATGGGCCTAGGCCTAGTTTCGTCTTTTGTAATGGTTTCTATTGCTATTTTATGTATGCCGGGGACTCCCATCTCGACGACTGGGAATGATTCAGGCATGGGAATCTATGAAAGCTTCCAATACTGGAGAACCAAAGTTACAGGTAAGTAACTTGTTTTCTTTCCTTCCTGTTCAGGTAGCTATGCGGTGGAGCGTCTACCACCTGTGTGGTTGCATTTGTATGGACTAATGAAGTGAAGTATATATTTAGCAAGTTTCATTTCTGTATTTTGATAATGTGCTGTCGTTTTTTTGTTTTTGTTTTTTTTAAGTAGCCCAACATCTCAAGCACACCCTGTCTTTATCACACCGCTTTTCTACACATGTCAGCACTTGCTGGGATGTATTGGTTTTAGCAAAGGAACACATCCAGATTTCTACAACATATTATTAAAAACATTACTATTTTGTTTTTCAGAACTTCAGGGAAGGAATGCATTTGTACCTTACCACGTTCCAGCATAAGAATGCAGCCACAGGTAATGATTTCTCTTGAATCTGCAATGCTTTAGATTTCATTGGACTCTACATAGGAACAGCCTTCCACCTATGTCAGATTCCGAACACCTGTGCTTATGCATCTGTCACCTCTAAATAACCATATGTGCTCATTATATGACCTTCATCATAACAAACCAAAGTGGACCTCTACCAGTTTTAGACATGAACATGCACAAGGCCGAGATAACAGGCAATGCTCTGTGGCTGCCTAAGTTCCAGCCTTTGCTTGTCATGATTTGATTCCTTATTTATGACGTTTTGAGTGGCTTCTATATTTTAATTTGTGTTGGCATATTTCTTGACATTTGAGTCATTTTTTACTTTATTTTTGCCCTTAGAAGGAACCAAAGCCTCATGAGGTACCAAAGCTAAATCAGGCTCACAGCTCAATCTAGCTGTCTGGCACCTGGTTTTGTTGGATCATAATATCTGTGATCCTGATAATTTTATGAATGGCCCTCCTACTCTTGGCTTTCCTTTTTCTTTTTACTCACTCATCAGTTATGCCAAGGTTTGAGCCTTTTGGCATATAAATAACAAATCTGAGTATATTTCCATTTCTGCTGATGTCCATGATTGTTTTGGAGTACCTACTTGTCAGAGTACTTCCATAGTTTGGGAGGCTTAATAAACTCTATAAGATTATAGTCTCCGATCTAGGGATGCTTCCTGCATGCAGTATGTTCTTTAGGAATAAGCTGTAATTTGAAGTTGTGTCCTTTTTATGAGCTACCCCATACTCCTTTCTGGTGGTTGTGATCCTGTTTCACCATGTTGCCTTTTTTCTGACCCGGAAGGTATGTGTATGAGCCCCTTACTTCCCCATCTTTTGATACTGCAAGGGATCTTTTACTTGGATTCAGTGTTACCTTTCACAGGTCTGTTTTATCTTTGCTGTCAAAAAGGTAGTCGCTCCTAATTGCCTCGGCTTCGAGGGCCCTTTAGTGATGGATTCCTTGACACCAAGCTGTATTTTGAAGATGACATTACAATGAGCAAACTTCGCTCAACATGTAGAAATCGAAACTTGCTGTTTCCACGTTTTCTAACATTGGAACTGCAGTCTTGTTTCTATGTATACGTCTATCAAGAAGAGCTACTTGCAGAGCATGTTACTCCAGTGTTGCACTACAACTACAAGGGATGTTTGAGAATAGGCATTGTTTCACAGTGCATTTAAATAGTATTTATTATCTATATACAAACCACATCAAGAAGATCTTGCTGGTGACATTGTAGATCACATCACCATTGACGTCCATGAAGTTGCAGACCGTTCGTTGCTCATATCTGTTTGTTGACACTTTATCCATTGAAGATGCATCTAGATATGAAAGTGATTTTGAAATCTTAGGAATGTCTGAGTAAACGTATTGATAGTGAGAAGAATTGAAACAGCCTTTATTTTCTTTATGCATCGATGTCCAAAATTACACCAGAATCGGTAGTTCCACTGTGAATCGCATCACCATTGACAAAATAAATGTTATCATTAAAGCTGCACATGGTTGCTCATTTTCAAGTCTGTTTGTAAACAGTTGCAATATAGGCTTTGTTCCAAAACTTATCCTCAAGTTCGTTAAATTCCCATAGTGGATTTCATATGGGAGGAAGGCCTGAAAGTAATGCGAACACCGGCTTCCATTCCAGCCGTCTTACCTAAGCTGGAAAAGAAATACAAGGCACCTGTAAACTCTCCTGCCTGCCTCATCGGTCGCCAAAGCCGGATTCTGAAATTTCTCAGGCAGCTCAGCGGCGCACCATAAATCCTGCTTCACCTCTGTCCACTCCTCCAGATAGGGACGGGAGAAGTCTTAACACCATTGGTAAAAAAATTCTCCACTATGGCAGGGCAGTGAACTCACTCGCATTCTTAGGTAGATATTACCGCCAAATGTGGTCGGACATTTCACAGTTTATTGATATTTTGCCAGAGGAGTCAAGAGCGGAAGCAAGGAAGATCCTTCAGGAGGGGGAAAGGATCTGTGGAAATAATTGATTGTGCAGTAGACGTATCGTCGACAGGCTTCTGTCAGTTGGCTGGGGCACCAGTATTAAGACAACAGAACTTCTTTTTGCCAGGAGGTGCAAACAAAGGTCATCGATATGCCTTATGATGGCAAATCCCTGTTTGGTCAACACATTGATGAGGCTCTACAAGCAATGAAAAAGGATACAGACCCAGCGAAAGCGCTAGGCACCCTGCAATTTAAAAAAACAGCCCTTTTGTGGAGCTCGAGGCCCTTCTTCCTTTTGGGGAGGTTACAACCAGTACAAACAATTTCAGCCGTATCGGGGACAATCCCAATACTCCACTGCACAACAACATCAACAACCATACAAACAGCCACCTGCCGCCTCCTACAAACACTATAGAGGAAAGGAATCCTTCAGAGGTAGAGACACCTCTACGAAGCAGTGGCGAATCTCTAGTGTCTGCCACAACTCACATCGATTTCCTAGATGTTGGTGGGAACATTTCCTGTTTCCTCCTCAAACGGTCCTCGATAACAGAGAAATGGATCCTCAATATAGTTTCCTTTTTATTTTATTTTTTCTCGAAAGTAAAAAGACAAATACAAACATGACAAACCTTTTCAGACACGTGCCTCCTCCCTGCCCTCCCTCCGCCCCACCCCCCCGACACTAAAAAAAAAAACAAATAAAAAACCAGAGTATACATTGGTTGATGAGTAACCTATCACAGGTATTCAGTGACTAATGTTTCGAAAATCGGAAAATCAGTGGATAAAGGACGAAAGATGGAGAGAAACAAGAGAGATAAAGAAGAGAAGGAAAGAATAGCTGGTAAAAATAGACGTAGCCGTACAGTATGGCTTATAACAATAACTTATTTATGGCATCAACAGTATAAATCCAAGAGTGTCTCCAAAGTTCAGACGAAATCAGACATTATTGTGTGTACACTAAATATCCCTCAGATATCCCTCAGAAGAGCGAGAACGATCGCTTAAATGGCTAGAGCCTCTGTTAAGTCTGTCTATCTAAGCCAAGCGGATAACGGTTGCCAGATAACAAGAACCTTTTTTTTCCCCCTATTGCCCATTTTGGAGAATATAGCCTTTTCCATATTGCAAGTAGAGATCAATCGAGCTAGCCAGTGGGAGAATAATGGGGGGTTGGGGTCTTTCCATGATGAAGTTATACAGAGACGCAGAATGGTCATAGCTACAAAGATAAGTGTGCCTCCGTTCTTTCTGCTGACCTTGTCTTGCGTACCTAATAAAATAGTCGGGGGCGTTAGTTGAATTTCCTGTGATAGAACTTTACTAAAAAAGTCTTCTATCTGACCCAATAGAGGCGTAAGTTGGGGACAAGTAGCGAACATATGAATCGAGTCCGCATTGAACTCTGCACACCTAGGACAGAGCGTTCCTGCCCCCGTTCCCCATTTCGCAACTCTGCCCGGTGTAATATATAGGAAGAAAGCAGTTTTAAAAAATTGTGCCTGCAGTTTAGCTGATAGTAAATCGCTCTTGGCGGATTGCACAGCTTGGTTAAATGTGTTAAAGGAGATATTTAGCTTCTTTTGCCATTTATTGGCAGTGACCAGCATATCGTCGGGCATCAAACTAACTAACTTAGTATATATGTATCCAATCCTGGGCAGAGTGGAGTTTTGTAATTTATCAATGAGGTCCACTCTAGAGAAGCCAGCTGTCCCCCCGGTCTTACGGGATAGAAAGTCTCTTATAGCCATATATTTAAAGGACTGATATTCCCCCAATTGAAATTTAGTTTTCAGAGCACAAAAAGATTTAATACCATCAGTAGTTATCAGGTCTCCCATTTTCAGTATGCCTGCACAATGCCATTCAGGTATATAGGAAGTGTTAAATATCGATGGTAAATTAGGGTTATTGTTAAGAGGGGTGTAATAATTTAAGCTACCCAGTCCAAAAGTTTTCCGTATATTGGAGAAGATTTTGTAGGCATTCATTAAGGTCTTAAATCTTACCCGTTTATAATAGCCAAAGGAAAGCTGCTTCCAGAGGCATCCACGGGTCTCTTCCCCCAGAAGCAATTGATAGGGCGATGGTAAGCTTATATCTGGGGTATGTAGATGTTCTTGCAGCAGTTCTGCGCTGTATTGCATAGCCGCAGCCCAATAATAAAGTCTCAAATTAGGTAGTGCCCAGCCGCCCCTCTCTCGGGGAAGAGAAAGTAGTTTAAAGGCACGTCTTGGCCGGCAGTATGCCCAGATAAATTGAGAGAAAATATGATCGAATTTCTGTAGCATTGTTTTACTCATCTCCAAAGGAATGGTTCTAAAGAAATAGAGCAGTTTGGGAAAATAAGTCATTTTAATGACATTGCATCTCCCTACAATGGTAAGATGCAAGTTGTTTAGCCGTTTAAGTGCCTGTTTGGTTTCAGTGGCTAGCGGGGTCAAATTTTTCTCTACTATTAGGTCGATATCCGCTGTTAAAGTGACCCCCAAATATTTCGCAGACTGTACCACCCGGGTGTCCGCCCAGTCGATTTGGTTATTGATGATCTGGGTTTTACCTTGGTTAAGGGCATATCCTGATACTTTCCCAAATTTTTTGGCCTCTAGTTCTAGAGCACTAATGGCGCTTACAGGATCAGGGGTGACCACTGCCAGGTCATCGGCATAAGCCATGATTTTAGTGTCTAGCCCAAATCTGCTCACCGCTCTAATAGTTTGATTGTTTTCTATAGCCTTTATAAAAGGATCTATGTAGAGGGCGAAGAGCAGAGGTGAGCACGGACAGCCTTGGCGGGTCCCCGTGAGATTTTAATCTGCTCTGTCAGGGTCCCATTAACTAATACATTAGCTGTGGGATTACTATAGAGAGCTTATATGGCTTGTATTGCTTTCGGTCCAAAGCACATTTTCCTCATAACAGCCCAAAGAAATGACCAGGAGACCCGGTCAAACGCTTTCTCAGCGTCGAGTAAGATTAATGAGATCGGGTCTCCCGTTACTTGAGCTGCATCCAATAGGGTGATGGCTCTGCGAATATGTTCAGTCGTACTTTTTTTAGGGATAAACCCATGTTGCCACTGCGAAATCAGACTCTATTCTCAATGATAGTCTTGAAGCAAATACTTTGGCATATATCTTGGAGTCGCAATTGATTAGGGTGATTGGTCGGTACGATCCCATCTCTAGAGGAGATTTATCTTTTTTGGGAAATATCACTATCTTGGCATTAGACCAAGAATCCGGGGGAGGTGCACCACTAAAAATAGACTCTACCAGTATAATAAGGATGTTTTTAATCTGAGGAGCAAATATTTTATAAAACTCCACCGGTATGTGGTCTCCACCTGTCGCTTTCCCATCCGGAAGACTTCCTAAGGCTTTGGCTATCTCTTCCCATCCGGGAGGTTCCTCAAGTTGGTCAAAATCATCGGGACTAAGTACCGCCAGGGTGATCTGGTCTAAATATACCAGACTTTCATCCTCTGTCAGTTTTGATGTCCCTATGTTGTCTTCTGAGTAGAGATTCTGATAGAAATCACAAAATGCATTGTGAATCTTACTTGCATCTTTTGTGATCTCACCAGATCTAAGTTGAATGGACTGAATTTCGCTAGCAGACACCTGTTGTCAAATTCTGAGAGCTAGTTGATGGCCGATGTTATCACCACATTCGTATATTTTTTCCCTAGCAGAAGCCCATTTCTTAGCAATTTTCTCAGCAAATATGGACCCTATTTCTGCCTTGCTAGCTATTACTTCTAACTGAGCATTTTCAATTTCAGCCCCTAAATTGACTGCTAGGATTAGTTTTTCCTCTGCTTTTTTTCATGTTGTCATGTGCCCTTGCTAGCTGTGCTTTATCTTTTTTGTTTTGTCTTATGGAATACCGCAAGGTCTCACCTCGAATGCCCACCTTCATTGCGTCCCATACGGTTCTCACTGCTGCTGATCCTATATTGAGTTCCAAAAACTCTTTGATCCACCCCTGCATATGTGAGCAGTAACCCTCATCGTACAATAGGGCTTTTTCAAAACTCCAATTCGAGGTTTCCCTCCTAAGCCCCAACCCACTGATGTTTAAAATAAGAGGATTGTGGTCCGACATAAATCGTGGGGCCAACTCAATAGAGCAGTTTTGGAGTATTGATGTAGACACAAGAAAATAATCTAATCTAGCAAGTGAAAGGTGTGGGGCTGAAAAGTATGTGTACCCCGGGTGAGTGGATTTTAGATTAGCCCAGACATCACTAAGCTCATGTGTTTGTATTAAATTGAGTAGGGCCTAGTAAACTTTGGGCTTCCTACCTGTATAAGGCCAATGTTCGGTTGCCTTCCAGTTACTGGGTAAATTGATGTTCAGATCCCCAGAGATTACCAGTGGTAAAGGACAGTGGGCAAGTTCACCCGAGATCCAATTAATGACCCCAGGGTCATCAGTGTTGCTCCCATAAATGGAGCATAGTGTAAAGGCCGATTTAGGGGGGAGATGACATTCTGCGATAACCCACCTACCCAGAGGATCAGATTTTACCCTGTTGGAAGTCAATGGATGTCTATTTTGAACCAACATTCCAACTCCTCTCGTCTTTGCCCCCTGGGAGGTTCCCCCGATGACCCTATATCCCAGTGAGTTTAGTAGATGCTTCTGAGAGCCTTCCACATGTGTTTCTTGCAGGGTGATAAGTTCAGCTCCTAAAAAACGTAGACCCTGGGCCACTTTCTGCCTTTTCGAGGCATCATTTAGACCACAGATGTTAACGGACACAATTTTTAAGGCACATTGATTGTTCATATTATTTAACATGTTTTAATTGCTTTTCTACTAGATGTATATCCTGTCATCATGCAATTGGTATATCCCACAATGTGCTAATATTTTACTTGTTTGCACATTTTTTTCCCCTCTCCTTTTTTCTTTTCTTTTATTTTGTGCTTTACCCCTCTTTTTTAGTGTTTTGTTTTCATTAGTCAATATCAAATTTACCAGTGTTGTGTACCCCGTCACCATCAAATCGTGACCCCGCCCTACCCCCCTCCCCCCCACAATTAGAGCAATCAGGGAATCCCTGAATGATGGTTGTCAGTTGGGATGCATCGCCGCTAGGCTACGCCTTTAGTTAAACAGGAGGCATTATCGGCCTTATGCCTCAAATTTCTAAGCTTCAAGTGACGAATCATCCAAATTCACAAAAAACCTTTTTCCTGACTCATCACTCTACACTTTTCCTGCCAGGTTTCCCCCTCTAGACTTTTATTTATTATCCTTTTTTTCCCCGCCTTAATCTCCCCCCAGGTACTCCCCTGCCTTGACCTCCGACATGAAGATTCGTGTGGACCCATTTATATTAACTTTCAGTCTGGCGGGATTCATTAAAAACACTTGAGTACCTAACTGTTTCAATGGGGTGATTAATTGGCGCAGATGCCACCTGCGTTCTACCGTTGTATGGCAGAAGTCAGGTTTGGCAAAAAACATCACCCCATTAGCCCCTTTAGGAGAGTTCGGACGGGCCTGATCATACACGAATTGTCTGAGGAAGTTACCAAAGTACACTAAATAAGCCCTAGGCTTTCCATCAGAAGGGTTACTGCCATTTCGATTCGGTTTAAAGTTGAAGGGGAATCGGTGCGCTCGCTGGATTTCATAGTCCCAGTTCGTTTGAGTCGGGAAAGCTTCGCGTAGCTGTACGATATAGCGCCTTGGGTCATTGCCTTCAACTCCTTCCGGAATGCCTAGCAGTCGGAGATTGTTCCTACGCTGTCGATTTTCTTGTTCCTCCATTTTTAACCTAACATCTGCCAGACATGCCTCATGAGCTGACCCCTGGTTCTTCAAAGTGGATACCTCTGTTTCTAGGTTCTCAGTGCGACCCTCCACCATGCTGACCCGGTCACTTATGTTGGTACATAGTTTGTTTAATTTTCGCAGGCCCCCCTGTAGTTTTTTGGCTGCCCCCTTAGCGGCTCGATTGTCGGAGCGAACCTCTTCTTGAAAGCCCTTGATAGAAGCCAAGATTGAGGATAAGGAGGGTTCTGTCATAGGTTCTGTTGCGGTTGCAGATTTAGCATTTTCCCAGATAGATATCTGTTCACTTTCTTCACATGGGGGATAAGACATTTGCGAGTCTGAATAGTCCCATTTGAGCTGGCTCCGTCTCTTAGGGGGGTTTCTATTCTTTGCTTGACGTTGTACCGTCCCTGTGTTTTTAGAAAGATCAATACTAATATCTTCACTAGAACTGGAACTGATTTGTTCTCCATCAGAGGTGGACAGAGAGCCGTCTGAAACGGAGTAAAAATGTTCACCACTAACCTCTGGAGTCCAAGGGGCTCTGGGGCCAGGATTGGGTTCTGCTCTGAGGATGTAATCTGTAGTGCCTTTTGCTAGATGGTTTAGCCCAATTTCGCTTGCGACCATCGTCTTGGTAGAGTCTGGGTCTAGGGGGCTAGCAGCATCTTCAGAAAGTGGTGCAGGAGTAAGTAAATCAGCGGGTGATTTTTCCAAGGCCATTAGGCCCTCTGCGCTACTTTGGTCTATAGACTGTTCATCGAGAAATGTCTCCCTTTGTAACAGAGTGCCACTTTCTTGAGACTCCCCCAGGTTATCTCCAGGGTTCAGGTGCTCCCATACGTCCACAAGCAGGTGATCTGGCTCGGGCCCTACGGGGGGTGTGGAGGTTGGGGCGTCTCTCAAAGCAGCGTCCGGATTAGTAGATAATGTCTTAGGTCCTACAAGCATTTCTACAATTGTTGGTTGAGAGCCCTCCTTAGCCCCCCTTACACCCCAACCGCCCCCGGTTTTTCCTGTAGCCCGTTTTAAATAATTGGTTTCCCTTTTACCTTTTGTTAAATTGTCTGGTGCGGCAATCTCTCCTGAAGTGATGCTGTTTGGCGTGGGCTGGGAGACCTTTGATTTGTTGCTTTTCCCAACTCTGGGGCCCCTGGACGACATTTGCCACTTCTGATGTGGCTTTCTAGTTGTTTAAGTATATCCTTAAATAAGCCCCAAGGGAGCCGAGTAGCACAGTAGCAGGAGATGGGAGAAGAAATCAAGCGCTCTTCCTAGCGCGGCGTGTCTTCTGCTTCTCACATATCCCCGTGTTTGAGAGCAAAGCTGTAGCCGTCGTGTCCTGCTCTCTCTCTGATTCAGAGGCAGGAATCCAGGAAGGAGCGCGAGTATCGGTGCAACAATGTAGCAAAAGATCAGGAGATAGATGAAAGAATGTGTCGTTTCTCCCAGCGCGACGTATTTCCCAGAGTTAAAGACAGATTCCAGGCTTCTCTGGGGTTTAGAGCGGAGCAGCTGTACTCGCGTCCTGTTTGCTTTCAGCCTCAACATCTTGAAACAGTCCGCTTGGCCGATTGTCGATCTACACAGCGTGCGCAGCTGAACGACGAAGAATCAAACTGACACCATCTTGCTCCTGCCCTCAATATAGTTTCCAATGGACACACATTGGAATATCAACAGATTCCGCCGAACTTTCCACCTCTGGGCACGCCTCCTTCACATCTAACAGAACTGCTGTCTCGGATAAATATGATGTTGCACAAGGGAGCGATCGAAGTGGTACCAAGAGCGCAAAAAGGGACAGGATTTTATTCAAGATTTTTCTTCATAAAGAAAAAGATCAGGAGAATGACGCCCCATCTTGGACCTTCGCCACCTCAAGTTCTTAAAGTTGCAAACATTTCGTATGTTGTCTCTTCAGGAAGTGCTGCAACTCTTGAATCAAGATCACATGACGACCTTGGATCTTCAAGACGCCTATTTCCACATCCCCATTCATCCCAAACACAGGAATTTTTTATGCTTCAGAGTGGCCGGCGTGGATTATCAGTTCAGAGTCTTGCCTTTTGGCCTTCGCTCAGCCCTTGGAGTATTTACCAAGGTATTAGCCCCATTGGCTGTTCATCTACGACAAGCAGGAATTTTAAAATATTCCCATACATCGACTATTGCCTTATAAAAGCAACCTCCTCATCAGTGGCAAAGAGACATACGCAAGATATTCCAGTCTCTAGGGCTGTCCAACTTTCAAAAGTCTCAACTAATACCCTCAAATGTCAGAACATTTTTAGGAGCACCTATCAACGCCCTGCATGCAAAGGACTTCCCCTCACAGGAGAGGCAGGAAAAGATACCCAGTCTGGCAGCTCTGCTCCTCGTAAAAAAAGCCCATTTCAGTACAAAAGTACAAGTCGTTACTGGGAGTGCTTTCTTCCTGCATTCCCCTCATTCCCAACTGCCACTTACGCATGAGGCCTCTACAGAAATAATTGGACAGTCCGTGGCTACAGACCTCATGCTCCTTCGAGGCTATCATTCGAGTACTCCACAGATGAAAGATGCTCTTCAATTGTGGACGCATGTCCCAAATGTATCAAGAGGCCGCTCATTCTTGATCAACTTGCGCAATATTTAATTACGACACTCCTCTCTTGAGGGTTGGGGAACGCACCTACAGGGTTTGACAGTCAAGGGGAAATGGGACATCCAACAACAGTTCCTACATATCAACCTGTTGGAACTCAAGGCCATTTTCCTGGCTCTGCAGTCTTTCCTTTAAAAAATCTTAGGGGCATCAGTGCTAATTCAAACAGACAATACTGCAATACTAAACAAACCGGGCGGAACAAGATGGACTGCACTCTCTTCAAGCTTAGCAAATATGGAACTGGTCAATTCAACACGATAAAACTTAACAGCGGAATACGTTCCGGCTATATCCAATGTTCTTGCAGATTCCCTGAGCAGGGCAAACTCAGTCAGCCACGAGTGGGAACTGCACCAACCAACGCTGGACCATCCTTTCACTTGTGGGGTAAACCAAGTTTGGATCTTTTTGCGACCAGCGAGAACCGCAATTGCCAGTACTTCACCAGTTGGCAACCCCAACTGGAATCGTGGGGGAATGCGTTTTTGATCGAATGGTCACAGATATATGCCTACGCTTTTCCTCCTATTCTTTAATCCCAAGGGTGCTCTGGAAAATGAAGGAAGAACCTTGTTGAAGCCTGCCCTTAGCACCCAGGTGGCCACGGCAGTTCTGGTTTATGGAACTCCTTCTCTCGGAGTGCAAACCCATTCAGGTATGACTAATACCAAACCTGTTGACGACGAAAGTGACGGGTCCATCATCCATATCCGACATCTCTTTGATTATCGACTTGGCTCCTGAACACTGAATTTGCTGGTTTAGCCTTTCCTTCAGATTGCCGAGAAATTCTTGCTAATGCTAGGGCACAGTCCACTACTAAAATATACAAACTCAAATGGAAAAGATTTTGTCACTGGTGTTCAAGCTCCTTGGTGCATCCTTTCCAGTCACCACCAGAGCAAATACTTCCGCCTCTCCTTCATTTGGCAAGATCCAGTCTCTCTTTCTTCTATAAAGGTCCACCATGCCACAGTATCCAGATTTCTCGACATATTCGTTCACAATTACTTTGCTCTTCAAGATCATAAAACAGTGTATAAAGGGATTATTTAGGATGTTTCAGCCAATAAAGCTGCCACCACCACCTTGGCATCTCAACATTGTGCTAGCTCAATTAATGAAAAGACCATTTGAGCCCATACATAGGGCTGAGCTTAAGTATATCTTGTGGAAGACATCTCGTCTACTAGCACTTACATCAGCTAGACGAGTAAGGGTGATACAGGCTTTCACTATTAGGCAACCTTTCCTTCAGTTCACTAAGGAGTTCGTAATCCTTCGTACCAGTCCAACTTTCATCGCTAAAGTCCCGTTGGATTTTCATCTAAATGAGCCAGTCATTTTAAAGACTTTTTTCTTAAATCCTCAAACACCAGCGGAACGATCCCTACATTCCCTGGATCATAAAGATGTATTAAATTCTAATTGCAGAAGACTATCAGCATGCGCAAGGCAGACAAACTGTTTGTGGCACATGGAAACGTCCGGAAAAAAAATATCCGGTTACTAAACGGACAATAGCACAGCTGCAGAGTTTTGCCATCAGCAAGCAGGCAAGGCACTATCTTCTACAGGAAAAGCCCACTCAACCAGAGCGGTCTCCTCAACAACCGTTCTCTTTGCCGGTATGCCCATACAACAGATCTGCAGAGCAGCAACCTGTTCCAACAGGCACACTTTTACTCTACATTACTGTCTGGATGCCGCAGACAACACTGATGCAGCTGTGGGACAAGTGGTTCTCCGTATTCTCTTTCAGTAAGGTGAGCCTCTTTTACTTCCCACCTTCCTGTATGGTTTCATTATAACTTAGTGTTATTTAAAACAGAGTTAAGATTTAATAGATATTTGACAGGAGTATATCTATGTTGAGGTGTGTGTATCTGTATGCATACATATATATGTATGTTTTCTCAGATATGAATATTTTCCTAAGGTATCACTGCTATCTATTCTGATTCAAGCATGTGAATCTACGAAAGATCCAATGCTGAAGAAGAAAATAAGTTACTTACCTGCAACTGTGGTTCTCCAGTATTGGTATCTTTCATGCGACCTACCCTCCTCCCCATAGAGGCTCCCCTAGCTATTTCATACTATTAAATTCTCACTTGTGCTAGAAAATCTGAAAGCCTGGAGCCTCTGTGGTGAATGTTGTAAATGGTGCTGTCACCTGATTGGCTGGAGTTTGGTTCCTTTTAAATTATATGGATGAGTTATTAAAGTGAATGTTTCATTACCATTATAGCCCATGGTCATGTCATGTACTGCTTTATTATGGTATTGTGGAACTCCCACTTTGACAAAGGGGAATGATTCAAGCATGTAAATTTATGAAAGATCCAATACTGGAGAAAGAGCAGATTGCGCTCCATAGTCTCCTTTCACAAGATAAACAAACTGTAATTAAGGAGTATATCTTGCTGGCCATATAGTGTGCCATAATGGCACTGGTTTGTTTGCAGGCGAGACTGCTTGATGAACAAGGGGCTTACCTTTGGTAACATTCTTTCTGGTGGATACTGCATCCAACTGCAGATTCTTCCCCTTATGAATATTCCCCATGTGTCAGACTGGATCCAGGAGTACTCTTGCTCAGGTAGGTGATATCGTGTGGCTTGGCACCAACACAGTTCTGCTCCTGAAGTGAGTGTAGCCCCAAATAAACACCCCCCATGCATGTTGATGTCAGTTGCTTTCCCAGGCTGTCCACACCCTCAAACGCAGAGCCTATCGGCAAACTGGTGTAACCAGTATGCAGGTCTCTACATTTAAACCTCTTTAGATGGAAACAAAAAAGCCCAGTTCACAAATCAGGGACTTGAGAGGATCGGTGAGGAGTTTACAGTTAGGAGTCACCAGAAACCACATTCCTGAAGGTAAGTAATTTGTTCTTCAGATGGATGCTTCCAACAGGTTCATCACCTTAAGAATAGATACCATAGCAGTGTCTCACCACATGATGGGTCTGTGAACTGGCTTAGACCAAAAAGTCCTGCAGGACTGAGTGGGCAAAATGCACTTTGAGGGATCTGGCTGGCGAGGCAGTAGTGCTTTGTGAACATATGTACAAACGCCTAAATAGCTGCCCGACAAATGTCCAGTATAGGTACTCCGCATGCTAGTGCAATAGTAGCAGCCTTAGATCTGGTGGAATGAGCCTTTAAGCCCTATGCAGGTTGTTTCTTCACCAGTGCGTAGCAGATCACTGATTGGCCTTTCTTTGCTTTTGAGAACACAACAAATACCGGTATTCTTTTGGTCTCATCAATATAGAAGCTTGGGGCCCTCTTATTGTCTGACCAATGATGTCTCTTCTTCCTTAGAGGGAGAAGGTTGGGCACAGAATGACAGAAGGGCGACAGCCTGCCAGCATTGAAATGGAGCAACCACTTTCGGTAGCAAGGAACTTATCTGGAAAGAATGTCATGCAAGGTGGGTTGAGAGAAAGTGCCTGCAGATTGCTCATACGCCTAACCGAAGTTATGGCGTTGAGAGACCATTTTCAGCGTCAGACATCTTAATGGACAGCTGTGCGGCGGCTAAAAAGAGGTGCCCATCAAAAAAGTGAGAGTTAAGTTTAAGTTCCATTGTGGCATAACAAAGGGTTTTAGTGGAAATAAATATTGCAAACCTTTCAAAAATCTCATCACAACAGGGGACTTAAAAAAGGCTGATCCAGGAACTGCAAAAAAGGCAAAAGAGTCAAACAGTGCCCAAGCAAGCCATTGGTGGGCCATGGACAAAACAAACAACAAAGCTTCATACAACTTGGCTTGTGGGCGATTCATTTGTCAGATACCGCACTAAGCCACAAATTAATGACCTGACTGGTACGCTTCGCTGCCAAAATGACAATGACTACCTCAGGAGGAAGATCGATCGAAAGCGGTCATCATGTAAATTGAGCAGGCCCTGGTGCAGGAACATACCCTTCTCTGCGACAGAAGAGCCTTCGAAGTGGCAGCTTGAGCGAAGGACAGATGCTCAATCCCAGGAGTTCCAGGTACCACCCTGTCCTGGCCCAGTTCAATGCCACTAGCATGACTTGGCCTCATTGTTCAAGATCTTCAGCACTCTGCATACAGAAGTTCCACCTTCACTTTAGACAGAAAGCGTCTGTGAGAGTTGCCTTGGAAACTCCAATGCTCAAAAGTCCTTACATTGCTCGTTCTTGTGGTGAAAAAAGAAAGCCAGGGTTCCCCAATTGACAGACACCCTGTTCCACCTCCAGGTACAACTGCCATTCGTGATCTGAGCATGCGTGCCTGTGTTTATCCACCCTAGTAATTAGAGATCTTTCATTGTTTACCACCAAGAAAATTCCTGGGCGGTCCAGCTGCGTCCAGTGGTGCAAAGCCTCCTGGCACAGAGCCCAAGACCCCACACGACCTGCTTGTTGCAGTACCACATGGCAGTGGTGTTGTTCATGAGCATCTGCATAAGCCTTCCTCTGATGGTGTGCTCCCAAGGCCTTGAATGCCAAGTGAATTGCCAACAACTGATGTGGAGTAGAGTGTCCATCAGAAACCAGAGGTTTCTGATATCCGTTTCTCCAAGATGGCCTTCCCAACTCAATAGTGATGCATCCGTGACCATTAGCTCTGGGTCTGGTAAGGAGAGAGGTCTACCATTGAGACAGTCATAGTCTGGTAGCCACCAGTGCATGTCTTGTGCTGTCTCCTCCAAAATCTGGATACAACCTGACAGGCTTCCCTGAAGTGTCCAGAGATTTGAGGTTCCACTGTAAAACCCACATATGCCACCAGGCATGCTTGGCCAGCAGCATGCAGGAGACCAACAATCCCAACAGCCTAAGAGTGATCCGCACAGAGATCCAGGACAGATGCGGAAACATCAAAACTATACCCTGAATGTCTAGGTCTCTCTGCTCTGGAGAAAAGGCACAGAACCGTACTATAGACAGAATAGCTCCGATGAACAGGAGCGTTTGCGAAGGACTCAGGAGTGACTTCAGCATATTGATAGTGAACTCCAAAGATGTTAAGAGGTTTGCTGTCATCTGGAGGTGATTGGCAACTACCTAGGGTAAGCTGGCCTTCAGCAGCCAGTCATTGAGGAAGGGAAAGACTGATACACTAAACCTCCAAAGGTGTGTTGAGACCGCCGCCATCACTGCGAACTGAAACTGCTCATGACTCACTGAGAACTGCAGGCAGTGTCTGAAGGATGGGGATACGGAAATAAGTGTCTTGCAAGTCCAATGCTAACATTTAGTCTCCAGGGTGTAGAAAAGACTGGACCTGAGCTAGTGTGAGCATCTTCAATTTCACCTTCTGCAAGAAGACGTTGCGAGGGCAAAGATCTAAAATAGGGCAAACGCCAACATCCTTCTTTGGCACCAGAAGTACTGGGAGTGACAACCAGTTCCTACCGCAGAGGCCGAAACCCTCTCTATGGTCCCTTTGGCCAGAATGGCCTGCACTTCTGCTGCAAGACGAACAAATGGTCCTCTGCCTGGGTAGTGGTGGAAGGTGCAGAAGGGTAGATGGAAATGGGAGGGTGTAGCCACAATGTATACTGTGTAATATCTACTGGGATCCTGCCTGTGACAGGATGCCTGTGCTTTGGCAAGGACACAAAGCAGATTTGCGGTTTTGGATCTTGGAGGGGCGGCGGACGGAGCTGCATGTCTCTGCTTTGGGAGCTGCAGCCAAGACTGGGCAAAATTGAAAAACCCGACCTTAGCCATTGAGACGACAAAAATGTTGGTGGAATCATCAGCTAGGGCAGAAAGACCCAAGGAACGTGTTGTGGCCCCACTCTCCTTAAACAGTTCCAGGGCTAATTATGCTTTTCCACTAAAGAGGCGTAATCCATCAAACATCCTGGTCCATCAAAGAGCAGCATGGGAAACACTTCCGACATTATGGCCTCTCTCCTTCCCAAGAAAGTATGGTGCAGGTTTCTTTGACCTTGTTTCAAGACCTCCATGGCATGCTGCAAGAGTTCTATAAGGTTTCCGGAGCCCACTAAGCCACCATCCCCAACTTAGCCTTGTTCCACCTCGGTCTCCTAGAACTCCCCGGCCTATTCCGCTACCAGACAAAGACAGAGGAAAGGTGGAGATAGCAAACAGTCGATCTATTCCCAAGGAATGGAATGACTGCTTAATTCTTACTCCATCTGCGCCACTACCGGTGGACTCTGCGCCCGATGATATTGGAGGTTTCCATAATCCTATGGAAAGAGCTGCAAAAAGATTACAGCTACCAATGACAGTTAAACAATCTGACTGTTTTCTATATGATTTTAAAGAGCCTGCCAAAAGATCTGTGTGAGTAATCCATATAGTTGATTGCATCTGGGAGGAACTCCCGAAAATAATGAAGAATCCAGCTACGGTTGCGGCTGTGTTGCCGCAAATCACCCAAAAATATAAGACTCCAAAATATTCGCCTACCTGTCTAATAGGGCACCCAAAGCCGGAATCAGTGATATCTCTGGTATCTCTGCGCCGGTCCAAGAATCCCTCCATGCCTATCAACTCCACCGGATAGAGAAGGCAGGGCCTTGATAATATCAGCATGTGATTTTCCACAGTGTCAGCAATGACTGTACGTGCTGCCAATTCCTTCGCTATTTTGGGCTGGTACAACTGACCAATGTGGTCGGACATTAGTGCCTTCATAGATCTTGTGCCTGAAGACAAAAAAGTAGAATTAAAAAGAAAATTGCAAGAGGGAGAAAACATCTTTAGAGATCATTGACTGTGTTATAGACATAGCATCGACTGTGTTTCGACAGCTAGCAGGAGCTGCGGTCCTAAGGTGACAGGGATGGCATATTCTTTTCGGCCTGAGGTACAGAGCAAGATTCTAGACGTCCTATGATGGCCGAAGCCCTATTTGGAAAACACGTGGATGACGCCTTACAGGCTATTAAGGCAGATACAGATTCTGCAGGTTCTTTGGGCACTCTGCAGTTTAGAAAAGTGCCTTTTCGAGAAGTACGAGGAAGGGGTTTTACATCTTACAGAGGAGGTTACCAGGTTTTTAGCAATTTTAACCCTTCCAGCAGCAGTATAGACCATCCTACCAACAGCAGTTCTATCGACTTCTGTTAGAACATATATACGACCTATATGTAGGTGTGTGTATATATATACGTGTTTGTGTGTATATATGTGTATATATATATCTGAAAGAGACACGTTAGTGACAGATTCCTTACCTTAGAATATCCCCAGGCGTCAGGCTGGATCCGGAAAGTTTTTGCGTAGCAGTACCCTTGCGCGTCGGTAGGCGGCGTCGTGCGGCTCCGCGTCCGTCGTCGGCGTCGTGATCGCCGGGATGACGTCGCGGGCAGTACTTAGGCGCCGCCCCTGCGCGCTGACGTCAGTTCTTCTTTTTCCGCGCCAGTAAGCGCAGATCCGGGAAGAGCAGTGCCCTAGTCACTTTTTGACTATCCTTTTTGGTGAATTTTTTCACTGTTTCTTCAACGAGTCTTCACGACTCCTAAGGTGTCGTAGGGATGCCCGGCTTTAAGCCCTGCGAGGAATGTGGTCGCATGATGTCGATCACGGACCCGCACCTCGAGTGTCTCTTTTGTCTCGGCCGAGACCACGACACGAAGTCGTGTCCTGACTGCCGGAAACTTCATCCTAAGGCTTTGCGAGAGCGGTCTCGAAAGCTCCTCGAAGTCCGGCATTCGGCTCCGCGCCGCACCAAGCCCCGGTCCCGAGAGAGGTCGAGGGGCCGGACGCGGAGTCCCCGCCGTTCGTCGGATTCAAAGTCTTCGCGCTCCTCCGGTAAGTTGAAGCACAAGAAGTCTAAGCGGCGTCATCGCTCTAAGACTTCGCCTCGCCGGTCTCGCGACTCGGCTGAGGTCCCTGTCGGCACCGTCCCCGCCCCGCGGCCCCGGACGTGCCTGTCGAGTTACCCCCGCAGTACCCGCCCTACCCGGGCTCGGGGGCGACTCCGGCCGATATACAGGAATTCCTGTCGGCCATGGCCCGCCTCTTCGGGCCTCAAGGTCCCTCCGGTGCGCCTTCGGGCCCCGCGGGCCCTGATGGGGTTGCTCCGGTGTCGCCGTCGACTCCGGTCCCGGCGTCGCCTGTCCCACCAGCCTTCGTCCCGGCCTCGGCTCCGGCCCTGGCCTCGACCCCGGCTCCGGTGGTGCCGCAACCCCCATCGACGCCGGTTGACCTAACCACGCCTCCGCCGACGCCGATGTCCCCGGTGCCGTTTCCGACGCCGTCCGGGGCTCCGGGCGGCGTCGTTCCCCGGTTCTCTCCGGGTCCGGACATGGAGCCGGACCGGCGTCGCCCGACGCCGTTTCCGGCGCCGATGAGACCTTGGGTCCCTGATGTCCCTCCTCCTCCATATTTTCAACCTGAGGAGGACCAGGAGAACTGGGAGGGGTCTGAGGACCCTCTCACACAACAGTGCGAGTTTGACCCGGACTGGGTTGAGGAACTTGGGGATGCCAGTGGTCTGGATACCTCCCCTGACTCTGGCATGCTGTCTCCTCCCGTGGCAACGGAGGAGGGGGCTAATTTTGCAACGGTGTTGCGTAGAGCTGCTGGAGCCTTAAATCTCCAGTTGCCTACAGTGGTCGTCAGGTCTAACATCCTGACTGAAGTGCTTCAGCCGGCGGCCTCCTCTGCGGAGACTGTGCTGCCGTTCAACGAGGCACTGACTGACGTTCTTTTGGGTGCCTGGTCCAAACCCACCACAGGGGCTCCTGTGGATAGGAACGTGGCCCGACGCCATCGCCCTGCTCCGGGCGACCCCTGTTTCTCTCCCAACACCCCACCCCTGAGAGCTTGGTTGTCCAAGCCTCTGCCTCCCAAACCGCCTTCCCTACCGCCCCTCCGGATAGGGAATCCAAGCGCCTGGATCACTTTGGGAAGAAGGCTTTCTCTTCCTCCAGTGCTGGCTTGCGGTCTGTTAATACCGCTTGCCTCTTGGGCCGATACACCCACTCCCTGTGGGATTCGGTGGCAACTGTTTTGCCGCAGTGTTCTGAGGAGGTCCAGACACTGCTTACCCGCGCCATTGCGGAAGGGCGTGATGCGGCTAAATATACCATCCGCTGTGGCCTTGATACCGCCGACTGGCTGGGCAGATCGCTTGCAACGACGGTGGCGCTGCGTCGCCACGCCTGGCTGAGAACCACTGGTTTTTCAGGGGATGTCCAGAATACACTCATGGACATGCCCTTTGATGGAGTCGGTCTTTTTGGTTCGAAGGCAGACCATGCGCTGGAGAGTTTCAAGGACTCACAGGCTACTGCTAAGTCCCTGGGCCTTGCTGTTGTGCGCCCTCCGCTCACGTCTGCTTTTCGCCCCTTTCGTGGCCACGGAAGGGGCGCCCAGTCACGTCCACAGCCCGGCCAACGGCCCGCGCAGCAAGCGCCTTCGCGTGGCCGAGGACGTGGATACCGCCGTGGCGGTTCGGGCAACCAGCGTGCGGGTCAGGCCACCACCTCCAACCCGTCCGCGGCCTCCAAGCCCTCCTAGTCCCTCCTTTCAGGTGCACAGTACACCAGTCGGGGGCAGGGTCCGCCATCACCTTCACCGCTGGCGTCCCATCACCTCGGACAGGTGGGTCTTGTACATTGTCCGAAGGGGCTACTCCCTCCCCTTCGAGACCACCCCCCAGCCATGCCACCTCAATTCCACCGCATGTCAGGGGATCACTTGGTGCTTCTACAGAAGGAAGTCACGGCCCTCTTGGCCAAGAGGGCCATCGAGCATGTTCCGACCCCAGAAGTAGGGCGTGGTTGCTACTCCCACTACTTTCTGGTGCCCAAAAAGGACAAGGAGGACATGCGTCCTATCTTGGACCTCCGGAACGTCAATCGCTTCCTCCGGAAGGAGAAGTTCAAGATGCTCACCCTAGCTCAGGTCTTGACTGCCCTCGACCTTGGAGACTGGTTGGTAGCGTTGGACTTGCAGGACGCCTATTTCCACATCCCCGTCCTGCCGGCCCACCGGCGTTACCTTCGGTTCACGGTAGGCCTCGAGCATTTTCAGTTCACCGTGCTCCCCTTTGGCCTTACCAGTGCCCCTCGGGTGTTCACGAAAGTGATGGCGGTGGTCGCAGCTCATCTGCGCCGGGCAGGGGTTTTAGTCTTCCCCTACCTCGACGACTGGCTGCTGAAGGCGGGCTCGTCCCAGGCAGTCGTCTCCCACCTCCAGACTACGGCCGAACTCCTGCACTCGCTGGGGTTCTCCATCAATGTGCCGAAGTCGCATCTGATTCCTTCTCCACAGCTCCTTTTCATCGGAGCAGTTCTGGACACGACGCAGTTTCGGGCCTATCCTCCCGAACGGCGAGTCCGGGATATTCAGGCTATGATTCCGATCTTTCAGCCTTTATCCTGGGTTTCGATACGGATGACCCTGAGGCTGCTGGGCCTCATGGCCTCCTGGATCCTGCTGGTCAATCATGCCAGATGGCATATGCGGGCTCTGCAGTGGGACCTGAAGTTCCAGTGGGCGCAGCACCAGGGCAACCTGTCCGATCACGTCCAGTTCTCGGAGGGGACTGCAACACAGTTGCAGTGGTGGCTCTCGAACCGGCAATGGGTCATGGGCAGATCCCTCTCCCTTCCCCAGCCAGAGCATACAGTTGTGACTGACGCGTCCCTTCTGGGATGGGGCGGTCACATGGGAGAGGCGGAGATCAGAGGCCTCTGGTCTCCGGCAGAGTCCCGGCTCCATATCAACCTTCTGGAGCTCCGGGCGATCCGACTTGCACTCAAGGCATTCCTTCCCTCTGTCAAAGGGAAGGTAGTGCAGGTGTTCACCGACAACACCACCGCCATGTGGTACTGCAACAAACAGGGCGGGGTGGGGTCGTGGACCCTTGTCAGGAGGCTCTGCGCCTCTGGACATGGCTGGAACATCAGGGCATGTTCCTGATGGTTCAACACCTGGCAGGTTCCCTGAACGCCAGGCCGGACGAACTCAGCCGCAGGTGCATGATGGATCACGAATGGCGTCTTCACTCGGAAGTGGCGCAAGGACTCTTTCTACAGTGGGGAGAGCCTTGGTTAGATCTATTCGCCACCGAAGAGAACGCGCAATGTCATCAGTTCTGCGCGTTGGAATTTCCAAGGCGGCACTCGCTCGGCGGCGCTTTTCGTCACGAGTGGAGTTGCGGTCTATTGTACGCCTTTCGACCTATACCACTTCTACCCAGAGTGTTGAAGTAGATTCGGCACGACCGGGCCCAAGTCATTCTTGTGGCTCCGGACTGGGCTCGAAGAGTTTGGTATCCCGAGCTACTCAGTATGAGCGTAGATCCCCCGATCCGTCTGCCTCTTCGGGAGGATCTTCTGTCGCAGCAGCAGGGGACGGTCCTCCACCCGAACCTGTCCAGTCTACACCTGCTTGCGTGGAGATTGAGCGGCGGCAGTTGATTCCTTTCGACTTGACTCCCGAAGTTTGTGATGTGATTCTGGCAGCCAGGCGTCCCTCCACTAAGGTGGTATACGCCTGCAGGTGGAACAAATTTGTGGCATGGTGCACAGCAAAGGCTGTGAACCCCCTTTCTGCCCCTCTTTCTGAGGTCCTTCTGTTCCTTCTTTCTCTGGCCCAACAGGGTTCTGCCCTGGGTACCATCAAGGGTTATCTCTGTGCTATCTCGGCCTTCCTCAGGCTCCCTGATCAGCCCTCCCTTTTCAAGTCCCCTGTTGTTAACAGGTTCTTAAAAGGCATTACACACCTCTTTCCTCCTGTTCCATTTGTGATGCCTCAGTGGGACTTGAACTTGGTTCTTACCTTTTTAATGTGCGCTCCCTTTGAGCCTCTGCATAACTGTCCTCTTCGTCTTCTGACTCTAAAGACAGCCTTCCTGGTGGCCATCACCTCCGCTCGGCGGGTGAGTGAGCTCCAGGCTTTATCTTGCAAACCTCCCTTTCTGTCTGTTCATCCAGACAAGGTTGTTCTTAGGACGCGTCCGTCCTTCTTGCCAAAGGTGGTTACTGCCTTTCACATTGGGCAGACCATCACTTTGCCTACCTTCTTTCCGCCTCCGCATCCTTCCAAAGAGGAAGAGAGGCTCCACCGTCTGGACCCAAAACGTGCGCTCTCCTTCTATATCGACCGCACAAAACACTTCCGGGTGGATGACCAGCTCTTTGTTGGCTACGTGGGCGCCAAAAAGGTCGGGCGGTGCACAAACGAACCATCTCCCGCTGGGTTACCTTGTGCATCAAGACCTGCTATTCTTTGGCTAAGAAGGAGCCTCCTGTTGGGCTGCGTGCCCATTCCACCAGGGCAACGGCTGCTACCACGGCCTTGGGCCGCGGTGTTCCGCTGCCGGTTATTTGTCAGGCAGCTACGTGGGCCTCGCTGCACACGTTTACAAAGCATTACTGCCTTGACAGTCCGGTCCGGAGGGACGGCTTCTTTGGCCGTTCTGTCCTCCAGGACTTCCTTGTCTGATCTTTGTTCGCAGACCCACCACCGGGGTTGGTATTGCTGGGGTATCTATTCTAAGGTAAGGAATCTGTCACTTCCGTGTCTCTTTCAGATGCACAAGTTACTAACTTGTGTAACGATATATCTGTAAGAGACAGTAGTTAGTGACAGATTCCTTACCGCCCCACCCATCCTCCCCGTTCTGCGAACTGATTTCTAGGGTTAAGGACATCCCTTTCAGGGCCCTAGTATTTTTCAGACACCTATGTCAGCTTCTTGCATGGCTCTGCGTTCCTGGCGCGGAAAGTCGTGTACAGAACTGACGTCAGCGCGCAGGGGCGGCGCCTAAGTACTGCCCGCGACGTCATCCCGGCGATCACGACGCCGACGACGGACGCGGAGCCGCACGACGCCGCCTACCGACGCGCAAGGGTACTGCTACGCAAAAACTTTCCGGATCCAGCCTGACGCCTGGGGATATTCTAAGGTAAGGAATCTGTCACTAACTACTGTCTCTTACAGATATATCGTTACACAAGTTAGTAACTTGTGCATATATATATAGCTGTGTGTATATGTATGTATGTGTACATATATACATATATGTGTGTGTATGTATATATGTGTATATTCTTCAACAAGTGGCTCAGGAAGCCAGCAAAAGTTGAGCCACTTGTTGAAGAATGTAAAAGCTGGATCCGGTGACCGCCGGCATAATACGACGAAAGGAAAACGCAAATGCCGAATACCAGGGATACGCCGCCCGAAACCGGAGGGTCGAGGTAAGCGGGTCCGTGGTTTAGTAGGCTAGCGTATTTATTTGTATGTTCATTTACTTTAACACTTGAGTCAAGCCGGTTGGGCTGCGAAAAGACCATCTAATAAACCAAACGAAGAACCGCATTAATGTTTCATTGCAAACGTGTGGGAAAGAATCTTTTGGAATTTTTGATTGTCTCCACAGACGGAAGGGACTCTGTGCTAAAACCACGCAGCAACTTTGTAACTAATTAACAGGAAACCGAAAGCATTTCAAATGGAGAAAAGGGAAGCAAAACGCAGCGAACTTTTGGCATCATTCTTTGATCAGGAAATCAGCGGTTTAAGCGCAACAGGACAAAAATCTCTCCCAAAAAGATCAGATACAAGGAGTAAACTAAAACTTTGGGAAAAGCTTTCTAAAAAGGAAATAAATAAATGGTGGGAATTAATCACCCTAAAGAAATATCTGGAAGTACAGAGGGTGCTGAGAGGCTTGAGAATTTCCTTAATGCCTAGCCACTAGGATTCTAGCAACGAATTATTGCAAGAGTGGGGGGGAACACATCTTAAACTCCTCAATGGGTTTAATGGTCATATTAGTGAAACATACAGAAATTGCATTGAGCAAGATCAAGGAGTTGGAAAAGGAATTAATAACATTGGAATTCAATCCAGAAATAACTAAATTCAAGGAAGTTAGAACGACAGATTGAGCGACATGAGGAAACAGTACAACTATGCAAACAAACCAAATTCCAGCGCGACAAAGAAGATTATGCGGAAGGAAGAATCTTCACATATGCCAGGAAGTTTGACACTTTTAAACAACCGGACAAAATGGACAATGTAACCAATATTTCAAGCAGCATTTCGTCACTTACCTCAACGGATGCGAGTGAGGGTGAAATAGAAACAACTGGTGATAAAGCAAAACTCACTTTTTTAGGGGACAGTGGGAGCAAAACAGGAGTACTCAACAGGGATACAGAGGAAGAGGACGCCAGCGGGATTACAGAAACAAACAAGAAGAGGAAAAAGGAGCAAGTGGAACAACAGAAAAAATAGGGACAACCACGAGGAGCATGCGTCAGAAGAAGACATTTTAAACCCAACAGAGGAATTAGCAATAGTAAATCTATCTAATAGAGAAATGATGGAATCACAAATATCACTGCTGAAACATGGCTTAAATGTTTGTCCAACCGGACAAATGGACATGGCACAAACCAGAATAGACCTATACCAATATGTGAGGAAGATCAAATTGGCAAACGTTTGCAGAAAATAAAGAAATGAGAGCTTTAGAAAGGCCATTGAAACACCAACCTCTACTCTTGCAGTCAAAGAATTGTAGGATTTATTGACACTGATCAATCTGGATGTGACAGAGGAATGCAACAACATTACTCTGGAGGCAGCCTGCCCCCAAATGGGGGCAGGTTTAAGCGGCAAAAACACAAAATCAAGGTTTTACCCCCAACTAACAGTGGGCAATAAAATTGATATTTTTCACGAGGCAGTGATCCAAGACATATATAAACTCCAAAAAATGAGATATTCGGACAACCTTACCAAACAAGAGAGAGCAGCTTTGTTCAATCTAACCCAGGACAAACAAATCGAAATCAAACTGGCCGATAAAGGCGGCAACATTGTCATTTGGGACAGGAATGAAATATATAAAGGAGGCACACCACCAACTGAGTAATACCAACTACTACCAAAAATTGGATACCAATCCAACACCGAAACTAAAAATGGAATTAGACAAGAAACTTACAGAGTGGCTATCATTAAACCTTATTGATGAGGATGAACGCAAGTATTTAACAGACTTCCCCACTATAGCTACAATATACTTTTTTACCAAGATTCATAAGGACCCGACAAAACCACAGAGGCCGACCGATTATATCTGCTAAGGGGTCACTCCTGGAACCCATTGCCAATTATATCGATTTATTTTCTAATGCCTTTCGTCCTAAGCTTGAACTCGTACAATAAGGACACCAGTGATCTTCTACGACACCTAGAGGGGACACCCTGGCAGGAAACGTACAAGCTTATTACAATGGACGTGGTGTCCTTGTACACCAACATAGAGAATGACAGGAATTAAAGCATGTGAATTTTTCCTAAGTGAAAGGAATATGCATTATGCCCAGCACAACCAAATGTTACTTGAAATGACAAAAATGTGTTTGACCCAAAATATTTTCCTCTTTGGTGATGAGATCTACAAGCAGACCAAAGGAACAGCGATGGGGTTTTCTTTTAGCCCCAGCTATGCCTGTCTTGTAATGGGCTGGTGGGAACAAAAACTTGCTTGGCACCCGGACAATGATGAATTTGTGAACAAAACGGTCATGTGGCTACGATTCATCGATGACCTCATCATTTGGGATGGATCAGAAGTAGAATTTCAGGAATATTTCAATATCCTAAACTCAACGACGGCTAACCTCAAGTTCATTTACAATATCAGCCAAAAGAGTGACATTCTTGGACACTGAAATCTACATACAGTATCCAAATACATACAACTCTACATCGCAAGTCAACTGCAACAAATGCCACACTTCATGCGGAGAGTTTCCACCAACAAACATTAATTCAAAATATACCATATGGTGAATTCTTAAGAATCCGAAGAATATGTTCAGAGAAGGAGTGGCACAAACACAGTAAAGCGGCATCTCGAAGGTTTAAACAAAGAGGTTATCATGAAGGCAATGTAAAGAAATGCTGGGAGAATTCGAATAGAAAGACAAGAGGGAGATCATGAAAATCAAAACACCCATAACCAGTAAGAACTCCGAAACCATCAGATTAATTACCAACTACTCCAACGAATCCAGGAAAATCAAAGCAATCCTAAGAAAAAACTGGAAAATACTCCAACTGGACCCCACAGTAGGCAAAATCATGGGCAAACACCCAAATGTGACCTTCAGAAGAGCAAGTAAGCTAAAAGACATGTTAGTCCACAGCCACTTCCAAAAGAAGATTAACAAATCGACTCAGTGGCTTAAAACCAAAGGATTTGTAAAATGCCACAGTTGCAAAGTTTGCCAGATTGCAAAGAATACAACAGAAATAAAAATGGCAAATAACAGAATATGGAAAATCCAGGAACTGATTACATGCAAGAGTCAATTTGCTGTTTGTCATCGAATGCCCATGCCTTTTGAAATATGTAGGGAGTACGATTTGCGAATTGAAAAAACGAATCCTGGAACATGTTTGTGCAACAATAAATAAAGACCGCAGTAATGCGGTGGCAAAACATATGGAGTCACATCATGGAGGAAACTGGAAACTCTTGCAATTTTTTTTTTTTTTTAAATTTATTTAGCCACAAGTAAATTACATTAACCACAGTATCATATAAAGCACAGAAAAAGGGTATAAATACCATCATCAAAAAAAAGAGGAAAAAAAAGGAGAAAGCAGCACATAAGAAATATACAATAATACTTTTCAAACAATTACAAATAAATACTAGTACAAAAAATTAAGGATAACAAATGAGTAAAATGCCCACTAACCCCACCAAAGGCTAGACCAAACCCTCTCCAATTTAGCCAATGAACGAGGGCCCCTAACTTTTGCTAGAGCCAATTCCATTTCATAAACCCCCCTCAATAACAACCAAAATTCCGAGATTTTAGGACTCAGTGTTTCGATCCATACCCTAGCAATACACAACCGAGCACAAACTATAATAATTGAAACAAAAAATTTTGATACATTGCCCGGATCTGCAATTATCCCCAGTAAAATTTCCTTCTCAGTTAATTGAGTTTCCTTCCCTAATAGTTTACCCAACTCTCTAGTAACCTCGCACCAAAATGTATTTAAATTTGGACATGAAACAAACATATGTCGGAGATCCGCGGCATATTCTTTACACTTAGGGCAGTGTGTCTTAAAAGAAGCATGGGACACAGCCCATTTTGAAATAGCCTTAGGAGTATAGTACAACATAAACATAATACGATGTTGTTGCAGTTTTAAGTTAATTGAGGTAAATGCAGTATTAATTAAAGCCAGTGATTCATAAACCTCCTCATTAGTAATGTCGATTTCAAAAATATGCTTCAGTTTAGCTGTAATCTGTGTACCATCGTCAACCATGGCGGCTAAAAACTTCGGTACACTTTCCCTATACAACCCCGCCCTGAGGTCTGAAAGATTGCCCGTAATACCTCTGTTGTACGGGGTAAGGCTAGCAATACTTTCCCTTGCAGAAAAAAGTTTCTAACTTGAAGATATTTAAAAAATGATTTATGAGCTATCCCAAATTCTGCTTGAAGAGATGAAAAATACCTAAAACCATGCTCATCATATAGCTGCCCAAGCTGTGTTATGCCACACTGTTGCCACATTTTCCCCGCAAGATCAGAAAATATGCCAGGTAATCTCGGGTTACCCCACAAAAAGAGAAATTAGTGTAAATCGGGCAATGCATAACCTTTACAAACATCTTGCCAGATAAGAGTAATATATCTAATAATCTTAAATCGCACTTTTTTTGTAGTAGTTCGGGTCGGACATTTCATGTAATAAAAACCCCGTGTTGGGACCACAGGCCAGCTGATACGCAAAACAAAGTTTATCCACCACGGGTCCCTTAAGTAGACACTGAATCCGATTAACAAAAGCAGCCCAAAAATAGGCTTTAAAGTCTGGGAGTTTAAATCCACCTTGTTCATAGGTTAACTTAATGTACCCAAGAGCTCTCCTCGCCCTACGATATCCCCATATATAACTACCAATAACACTATCCAACCGCTTAAAAAAAGTCAAAGGAACTCTCACAGGGATGGTACGAAACAAATAAAGAAACTTTGGTAAAATATTCATTTTAATTACATTGCGCCTACCAATAATAGTAAGTGGTAGCTTATGCCACCGACGCAGGTCTGCAGCAACCTTTTTAAGCAACGGCTCGTAGTTTAAAGTGATAAGATCACCAATACTACAGCTGAGACAAACTCCTAAATAAGTAGCTGTTCTAGTAATACCCAGTGAAGGTGGAACTGATGCGGGTACAAAATTTAGAATTGACTGTGTCTTGTTTATATTCAGCTTGTATCCAGAAAAAGAACCAAAAAGTTGTGCCTCTTGGATTACCACTACAATAGCTTCCACCGGTCTCGTAGTGTATATGGCAATGTCGTCTGCGTAGGCTGTAACCTTTAAAGCCACACCATTAAAGGACACTGGAGAAATAAAATCATTATGGAGCAAGTGCCTAATAAAAGGCTCAATGTAAAGGGCAAATAATAAAGGGGATAACGGACAACCCTGCCGAGTGCCCCTCTGAATACTAAAGTAAGGAGATACAAGACCATTGAGCCTAATAGCAGCGGTTGGCTTAAAGTATAACTTCTGTATCGCCGAGATATACCTCCGACCGAGACCTAGGGAAGACATGGTATACCATAGAGACCCCCAGGCTACTCGGTCGAAGGCCTTCTCGGCGTCCAACAGTGCTGTTCATGCCGAGCTGTAAAATGACAAAAGCCATTTACCACTCCAGGACAGTATTATAGCTTTGAATTGGTAAAATACCAACACAGTGTTTCGCTCTAATTAGAGCTCTTCAGAGAGGTATAGCTTTGTCCAGACGCAAGGGAGCACCCAGTAGAAGTCAAAACAATACCCTTTCAGTCATAGAGTGACGCATAAATTATGCAAAAAAGGAAGCAGAGAACTCTGGGTAGTTCTCAAGCTTTTGTCATTTTACAGCTCGGCATGAACAGCACTGTGCTAGTTCTATGCTGACTTTGCTGTAGAAATGGCAAAAGACTTTGTCCCTTTCTATCTCGGCGTGGATGGCACTGTGCTAATCCTATGCTTAAAGACTTTGATAGAAAAGCAGACATTTGAGGTGAGCAGAT